>WBMW01001317.1:0-48084 GCA_013396635.1 Penelope pileata | reverse complement strand
AAAAAAAAAAAGAAAAGAAAAAAAAATCAAGCATCTGGTATCCTTGTTTGGGTTATTGTGCTTCAAACAAAATACTGACCAGCTGGAGAGACTGTAACGAAAAGCATGGAGAATGATCAGAGGTCTAGAAAGCTTGACCTCATGAGGAGGGAAGTAATCTGTTTCCTTCATCCAATTACAAGAAGTAATGAGCTACTGTTGCAACAAGGGATTTGTAGGAAGTATCAGGAAGTATTTTCTAGCTGGGAGATAGGATTGGCTGCAGAAAGCTGTTGCAAAATATTCATCTCTGGATTTTTTTTTTAAGGAATAGGTTACATAAAGGTGAGAAAGATTTTGGTGCATTTGGCACTGATGTAGGAGGAAAAATTAGGTAATGACATTTTGAGTTACTTCCAGTTCTATTTTACATGGTTAATAAATATGAGTATTCCAGTATGGAATTGCATAAAATAAAGTTTAAAAGGAAGCAAAGAAAAACTACTAGCTCAAAATACTTAAAGCATTTTAATGTTTTTAAATTGTGACCCTCTTTTAATATCTTCACCATTCATACTAAATAATTCAGCTCCTGCTTTGCCAGTTAAAACAACACCAAATGTCACCAGATGTTTTTCCTACATAACCTCTTGTGCATGTAGGAAACTCCACACTCTACATGAAACTACCAAAACAGAGAAATCTATCATTGCTTTATCTTCCCTTATATCACTCCTTAAAACTTGCTGTGGCTCTGAGACTTGCTCAGTATTCAGAAAGTTACACTTCTGTAATGTTGTAACAGAAACTATTGTTTTGTGGTTTCCATGGGGATAACTCCTTTTGTTCCTCTCAATTCCTCTTTCCTCATTTATTGCTTGTAGCACAACAATATGTTTTTAGATGTATAAGGAATCTGAGAAATCTCTCAAAATACTGTATCCCAGGCCAAATGCCAATGTTCCAGCAGGAATGCTCACTGCTTTGTTTCAATATTGCTATAAAATCCAAATCTCAGCTCACTTGAATTTATTTCTGTCAGCTGATTTATGTTTCTAGTCAAAATGTATTGAAAGCAGAAATGCAGCTGGATGGCCTTGGAGTACAAATTGAAATTCTGAACATAGGAAAACATTTCTAATCTTACAGTTTTCTCTTGACTGTATTACTTCAACATTTTACTCCTCCTTGAATAAGTTTTCAACCTTCTTTGATTTTTGCCACTTTAGAAGGAAGTCTGTTTCTTTGACAAGATTACCTTGTGAAATTAGATTGTCATATACTCTAGTGCAGCGTACTCAAATGGTGTTTAGATCTAAGATTGCCTATAATTTCCAGTTGTGAAAATTCTGGAGAAATGAAACAAATTAAGGGCATTTCCATTCTCATCCTCTCAGGTGCCAGCACTGACATCTAAACAAATCCTCAATAATTCTTTATTTTATTCTGTTCTCTCAAGTTCACTACACCCCTTCTATCCTTGTGCTCTACCCCTACAGCTCTGAAATCAGAGCTGTCATCCAATACTATGTCTGCCATTCATCACATACCCACCTCACACATTCCCTATTTTCTAAATCCTCTCAGTCCCCTCTGCTAAGGAAGGTCCTAGAACTAAGTCCCTGCACAAGTAGCTTGCTCCCATTCACATCAGCATCTCCCATGATTGTGCCTCTCTTCACATATTTTGTTCCAGGAACAACTTCTTCCACACAGCTGTGGAAGAAGTTTTCTCTACAGATTTTCTCTGTAGGCAGAGAAAATATACAGTGCCTGTAAGCCTATATAGAATGTGAGTTGTATGAGCACATTTCTAAAAAGAATATGTAGGTAAAAATAGTGTCACAATTTGCTGATACAGAGTAGGACTTCTGTGTTATATCACACTCTCTTGCTGTCTTTAGTAAGAAGCCAAATATGTTTTGCTTCCTGAGGTAGTGGGAGTGTGGTATCAAAGCAAGGAAAAAGAACATTTTATTGCACAGTTCCTCTTTTATGGAAGTCATGAATTTAAGTACTCCACAGGACTGAATTTCTCATTCATGGCCTCTGTTCCCCACAGATGTATGAAAAGTGGATAATTGTAAATGAGGAAGTCAGAAGACCTGGTGCTGTAAGTACCATCTCTGTGAGTCATGAGTCAGGAGCAAATTTCTTTATGGCAACTTGATATCTCTTACTCTTTCCATGGAGTTATTAATTCCATTTCAGTACCAGGAAGCACACTTTGTCAGTCTCATTTCATATATATTCTTCCCTGGTACAGAAGATGATGATATCAGCATACAGCTACCCTTCTTTGACTTTGGAGACTGTTTTAACTGATGATAATTAGCAGATTTCCTTTTCAGACATAAACAAATTGTGAGACACTGAAGAATATATCTGATAGACTAACAGGCTTGACTTAGTCAAGTTCTTTCCTTAAATGGCAACTGATCAACAGACCCATTACCACAAGCAATCTTCCCCCTTTGGCTACTTAAGCATAATTTTCCAGATAGCTGAAAATGTGATCACCTGATAGAAACTGTTTTATTTTTCTTCTTCTTCCTTTTTTTTTTTTTTTTCTTAACAGTATTGTTATTTTTTTTACATAATATTGTTAAGTATATTACTTTTCTCAGTCAAGGATATTAAACTAGACTTCAGTGACATGTATCCAAGTTCAAAAAGTACCAAATTCCTAGCCTGTGAGAAACATTTTCCTCCTCTATTGGAAAAGGAATTACTGCTCTTCACTTTTCAATCTCCTTAGATGTTTTGGGATGTCTATAATTTTATATTCAAGCTTGTCTGACTCATAAGTGTCACCCTGGCTTCTGGATTCAAACCCATAGATTTCTTGAATTTGATGGAGGTATCATTACTGGCTCCATAGTACTAATCAATTGAACTTTCCACTTAATGGTATAGCAAAATCCTTTCTTTCCTTATGCTCAGTCTCTATAATTTAGTTAATTTAGTTGTAGATTAGAAAACAGCTGATTTTTTTCCAGGATATAATTTAGTAAAATTTTTTATAGAAACAATTTACAAATCAGAGAATTAGATAGTCTTGCTCTTTCTGGCAAAGTTATGAAAGAAAATAAATGATGAAAAAGTAAATTCTAGAGTGCTAAAATGTATTCTTCCACTGCTGAGTTTTAAAATCTTACATAATGCCCCACATGCTACACACATTTTTTCATGATATTCATATGTCAAAGTTTTTGAAGTGATTCTCCTGGTTTGCTGTGTTTTTGTATTTCTCATTACCATGTAATTTGCCAGCACCAGACAAATAATAATAATAAAGATTATTCCCCAAAAGGTACATGTTGCTTCTTGTGTTATTTTCTGTTTTGCACAGTTCCCTGGTCCTTGGAATGTAGGCAGGTCATTGAGAAAGAAATGAGAGAAAGGCAGACAGAAGAGCCACAGTTTTGCAACTCTTTTTCTTTATGTAAGAATATGTGGAATTTTTTGCTAATGCAGATCTTGATTGACATTCAGTGTTGGCTTACTGGAATATCCAAAGCAATAGAAGCTCCACATGACCAGGCAGCTGCAGGGCAGGCACACTTGAGCAACAGTGAACAGTTTGACTTTTGTGTCAAACAGTTTATTGACTCTATAACTCAGGAAAGCCAGTGGAATGTATGGATGAATTGCCATGGAGTCAAAAGTTCATAAAAGTGTAAAATTCACATTTATAATAATAAATGCGAAAATAAGTGAAATTGTAAAATTAAAATAAATTCCAGAGTTAAAGTAATTTCTGGAGATTACGCGTCAGTTGAAAATTCATTTGCCTAATTTAGAACCAACAAATTTTAGATTTTGCGTATTTGTGTAATTAAATATAGATTCAATTAAAGGAGACGGTTAATTTATAGGAAAAAGAATGAAGAACTTTGATGCAATTAAATAGATTGACATATCTATATAATATGTATCTCATAGAAAGAAGTGAAAAAGGCTGTTTTTCCCACTGTTGGTGATAGAATAAGATTAACCAGAAAGGTAAATTTCGTCAAAGATACTAGCACAAAAATTAGCAAAGAAAAAATGAATTCTGCAGTAAATAAAATGATACAACCAGCTTGCTCTAGTTTGGATTCTTCAGTGATAAGATAAAACTAGGAAACTGCAGAACAGCTCAAATTACTTAGTATCCATCTTTTCATGCTTATCATATAGTAAATGGCCAGTGAATCAAAAATTGTCTACTATCCTGCTCTTTAAAGAATGTACTTTGAGTTCATCAACTTATTTTAAGCCTGCAAGTGTACTTGCAAAATGACTAGAAACCTCTAAGCTAGAATACTTGCATGTATTATATTACTTCGGGTTTGGCAATTCACTTCAATTATTATTCTTGTTACAATTTTCAATGTAGAATATAGTCTGTTAATGTTGTCTATGTAATATTACTGAAAGCTTGACTGTATTATTTTTCAGTTTGTTCAGTCACCGGTGAGGTATTTCATTATGCTGTCTTTTGTTAGATTCAGAATGGGAAATGACTGACATTACATGGCAGAAGTCTTTTTATAAAAGATGTTAAGAGTTTGCAGTTCTGATTTTGAAAGTAATGAAATAAAAAACTTCATGGATGTTCATTTGGAGATAAGAATTCTAAACTACAACACCTCAAATCCTAAACAGCTCGAAACTTTAGGCTTTAACTTCTTTCCATGGGCATACCACAGATAAAACAATGGACTCCTTTAAACTATGTTATGTCTAGTGAAACTTCTGTTAAGTTTGCATCTCACCAAGTTGCTAATTCTTCTGTCACACAACTGAAAAGATGACATTCCTCCTCCCTGTCCCCTCTGTAGTATATATTCGTTTATCTTACAATTCATTATATTTTAATTCATAAGGAAGTGCAATCAGAAATTCATATATCATTGTGTCTTTTCATATGAGAAAAAAACCCTTCAAAAGGCTTCAATAGGCAAAGAATTTACCTATGTACTTGCTAATTGATTGGGGTAGAAATGTGTGCCTAATTTTGAATTTCAATATGTGTCATTTTAACTTCTAAC
Organism: Penelope pileata; assembly: GCA_013396635.1. Lineage (NCBI taxonomy): Eukaryota > Metazoa > Chordata > Aves > Galliformes > Cracidae > Penelope > Penelope pileata. The sequence continues at coordinate 43,069 of WBMW01001317.1, read as the reverse complement.
CTTTGCTTCTTGCTTCATTTTCCCAGCTAGATTAAAGAGCCCTTTACTACTATATTTTTTTCTCTCCGTGGAGATAGTTCCATAGACCAATCAAGTTGTTCCTTATATTTGTTGTTAAAAGAAACAGCTTTAGCTCTTTGGATCTTTATTTGTAAAACATGTTCTTAGGTATTCAAATTTTGTTTGTGGCTTTCAACATTGCTCACAGTCCTTCAGTGTCTTTTTTAAGAAGGGAGCTCCAGAATTCTTGAGATCTTTCTGATGAGAAGACAAACCAGGTATAATGCAGAGGCTGTGTCAGAGTATATATTTACGTACAGACATATTCTTAGATAAATATATGTGTATGTAAAGGTTATATTATTCATGGCGGTTTGTGAATGACTTGGATTTGTGATCATCTGTTCACTGTTGGCCAGTGCTTTCCAGAGCAGTAGTCCATCCTTCTCTGTGTTTATATTTAATGTGTATCCTCTGCTCAAGGGAATATATGTGCAATTCAGTATTATTTAAATTTGTGCAGTCAATAAAGTCTCTGTCTTTTTTGTGGTAGCCGATATCACAAGTGTTTAGGTGGCATACCACATCTCTGTTGTACAGTGTGCAATGTCGCCTTATGCTGTCTGCTGTTGCAGACCAGAAGGATGACACAATGTCCTCTAGACTAGTCCCAGATCTTGACAAGGAAGGTAGAAAGAATCATTTACTTCACTTCTCCAATACTTAATAAAAACTTTTATTTTCCAGCTTATTTTTCCACAGTGAGCTTATAGCATAATTTCAATAAACCATCTCTATGGGAAATATTGTAATAATAACTAGGTAGCAGTGGTATTCACTGTATACCCACGATATACTCAATGCCAGATGCCACAAAAGATCTTAGAAAATCCAAACTTTTGAGCTTTTCAATAAAATTACAAAAGCATGAACATCAGTGGTAGGAAAAAGGAGTGCTGCTACCCTGGAATCTGGCCCTCTGTAGAAAATAATCCACACTGTAAATAGGTGCTTCAACTACTCCATGATGCACATATAATTGATCTTATTTTTATATTGTCCCTATAATTTTACAGCATTTCTAAAATGATGTCTAAATTATGAAACTTGTCACTGTATACAATGTATTCACATCATGGCTGTAAATCCTTGAACCATAACACCACATTTGTCATCTATCTTGTCATATTTAATGTCATATTTTCAACTTGAGTTGTGATTAAATGTATGTTCCAGCCACTAAGACCTGTTGGATTTTTGAAGTGCAAGTTTAGACAGTGAAACACTGTATAATTTTTAAGTTCAAATTATTTAAGTGTTCTTTGTTTTCTTGCTTTGTGCAGCTTTCAGCAATAATAGGGTGTATTTTAACAGCATTTAAGAACTGTGCAGTATGCTCCCTACAGTACTGTGCAGCTCATTAAGAGACAGTGAATGTCTCTTTGCTGCAAAGCTAACTAATGAAAACACATTAAACACATTGAAATTCATGAAGTACTGTCTGTCTGTGTCCAGTGTGTGCTGGATTGAGCTTTTATTTAGGCAGATATAAAAGCAGAGTTACAGAAACAATGACAGGATGATCAGTTTAGATTATTTAGGATTTGGTACCAGATTGATGAACACAAGCATAATTCCTGGGCCTTCCTACCAGTCTTACTGCTATCAGGAGAACTCTGTGCTCCTGCTAGCTTACTTTCAATATTAGTCTGCCTCTTAATTTTTGATGTAGAGCAGATAAACAGATTTCCTCCAAATAAATTGCTCAAACGTTGTCAATGAAATACAGAACCCATGCAGTATGTTGAATACCCTGCTGCTATTGTATGTGGCTGAGCTGTGAGCAGTGTTTCCATTCACTCTTGTGTGTGCTGAAAATAATTTTAAAAAAGTATATAAATTTTACATTGAAATTTTGGTGAAAATGAAGCATGATCTTCCAAAGAAAAGCTGTATTTTCCTCTTTTTTATTACTGAATCAAAGAACCATAGGGCAACTCAGGTTGGAAGGGGCCTCAGGAAGTCTGCAGTCCCTTCTAAAGAAGTTTAGGCGGAGTTGCTCGGAGCTTGGGTTTTGCGCAGCCTCTCTCCACTGCTCCACTTCTGAATTGTCCTCCCAAAGTTTTTTTTTAATATCCAATTGGATTGTTTCTTCTTGTGTGTTACTCAGTCAATGTACTTAATGCTGTATTATTTTTTCAGGTGATACGAATTCTTGCTTTCCGGGGAAAAATGCGTGTAGTTGGAATCAGAATTCAGAGTCCTGGGACCTCTGTATATAACACATTCTTCTGCAGATCTCTGTTTTTAAATGACAAAAGTCTACTGAGAAGTTGTATTTCCCAATTTTAGAAATAGAAGTAAAGCCATTAGTCTTTTTAAGTCACTTTGTTTAAATTTTGCCAGGATTTGGAAGTGTTTGTGAATAATTCAGACGCACATTGATACTTTTAAGGATTTCTTTGTGTGTGATGCATGTACAAAAGATACAGACAAAGAAACAGTTCTGCTATAAAAAGATTCTCCAATTACATTGGCAGAGGTGTTGCCTGTTTATTCTGAAACCGTAATTGTGTAGGTGAGCTATGTTGATGACTGAACTTATGAATTGTTACTGAAGGAGAAATCAGGGAAAAGGAACTCGAAGATGGAAATAAAATTAGCAGTGACAAAGAAGTACAAGGAAAATTAATTACAATAAACAGCTCAGAATATGAAAAAGTATTAGTAAGTGGTAGGCAATTTGCATTAATTGGTTGCATTTTGGTAAAATGGGACCATGTATTTCATTCAAAAGACTCCTGGACTGTTTGCTGTGCTATCCTACTTTTTTGCAGTGCATTGCTGCAGTACTTGAAACACAGCAGGTAGTATTCTTAAACCAGAGTAGGAGTGAATTAAGCATGGTTTTCTGCAGGATGCCTACACACCATGTATGAGCTGCAATTTGCCTATGTAACTTTGAGTTACATAGTGCAAATGAAGCAGTAAGTAGTCTCAGTGTCCATCTGATTCAAATATTGACTGCACTAATGATTTTGCCTGTTTTGATTTGTATAGTTCTAATTATAGGCATTACACCTATTTCTGTTCTTCATCATCATATGTTGGCTCAGTAATTTCTCATGATTTATATCTGCTAATTTCCTAACCAAGTGGCATGGACTTTTTTCATTAGAGTAAGTATTATCAAATGGCCTGCATTTTATAATTTTTCATTTGAGAATTTATAAATGTCAAAATCAAATAGTACAATGCCTACTTTTCTTTGCATCTCATATTGTACAGATTTTATTTAAATAAAAAGGAAAAAGTTAAAGAACATTTTCCCTAGTGTGGTATGCTGGTGTGAAAGACTGCCATTTGCAGCGTGCAACTCAGTGATAGATTCTGTTTTTCTAGGAAGTTTTTGACCCAACCTAATTTCAATTAGTACTTAACATCTGTTTTTCTGTCTCTGACATACTGCTGCTGCTATGTGCTAGAGGTCATGATCTGCAGAAGCTCTCAGTATATCTGAACAATTGAAATAAAACCTGCTGTGTAAACACAACACAAATTTGTCGATTTGAGGTTCGACCTTCATCTATGAATTAATGCATATTTAATGTATCTTTGTTAATCTTTAATTTCAGATGAAACCACAACATTTGGGCTTTGTCCTATTACGCTCCCTCGGCTTTTTCTTGAAATACCAAACATCAGGTGGCTTTTCTGACTTCAGATCTTCCTCTGTGTGTCTTCTGACTTGCCTAAGGTCAGACTACCAGCTCTGGATAAGCACTTGAGCTTGAATAATTCTGTCAGAGATCTGGATCTGAAACGTCTAACAGATTTAGTACTTAGAACTAAAGAGTTTAATGAGTTTAATTATGTATAGACCCCCATAACAGAGAATAAAACTGTTTGCAACAAAGGGCACTACATTAGCTAGCATTCTGGGGATTTGTTCCTGGTACAGAGTTTACTATTTTCTACTTTTAATGATTCCAGCTACAGACAGATGGGAGAAAAGGGTTTAAACAGTGGTCCTATACTCTCTGGTGTCAGTAGTGATAAGCCACTACTTACTAATGCAAGAGGTCTGTGTTGGGAGCATTTCCGTGCCAGGGGCACCACTGTGCTTCTCTCTGGCTGTAACTGCAGGATTACTGATTTGTTTTAGCTAACTCTCTTCACTACTTAGAGTGTTTGTGTGTGGTGCTTTTATATTATCAACCTAGGTAAAGAGCAAATGAATGCTGAAGGCTTTTCTGCAATATGCAATGCAGGAAACAAAAGAGGATGTATTTATGACCTGAAAAACTGGGAAATATTGTTCATCTGGACCAAATCCAGTGGATTTTTTATCCCAGATAAGAGACTAGGGATTTTATCTGAATAGAATTTTTTGTGGCTTGCTCTTTGCTAGTCAGAAAGAGCTTATCCCTTTGAAAATATTTCTCTCTGAGAAAATAAACATTGCAATCCAATATGAAAAGTATATAAATTTGATTCTATTGAGAGAAAAACTTCACTAATTTAGTTACATCACAATCTTCAATAAGATGTCCCTAAAATAGCTATGACTGACCTTGGTTTTTAGAAGTATGGTCATGTCATGAATAGATCACACTCATTCTATTCTTCTTCCAGTTTATTCAGACAAAAAAGCTCTGGGAGATTATAAGTTTTCTGTTAGGTTTCTCCTTTTTCACACGTACAAAACCCAAAAACCCTAAAAGTTATACTCAAAGTGACGCACAAGCTGGAGTTTAACAATCTTACATTTACCTATGTCAGTGCAGAATCATAAAGACAAGTTTTAATTTACAGTGCTTAAAATACGAGGGCTGCTTGAAAAGTAATGCCCCCTATCTTATCACATTAACTTATGACATCAGAGGCAGATGTCGGCGGTATGGCAGTAGAGATTGACCCTTCCTGCCCAATATTACATTAAATTTTGTTGCCGTGCGACAGATGGCAGCAGAGGGGCAGTCAGACACAATGGTATCTGACACAGAAGTGCGGATGAAGCAAAGGTGTGTCACTGAGTTCCTCCATGAGGAAAAAATTGCACCCATTGACATTCACTGATGCTTGGTGAATGTTCGTGGAGACCAAACAGCGGATGTGAGCATAGAGCGGTGGTGGTGGTGCATTTCAGCAGTGGCGGCAGCGACAGTGGGTCACCTCCACTGGTGCAGATTTTTACAAGCACAGCATGGAGGCTCTTGTTCATTGCTGGCAAAAGTGCACAGCTAATGGTAGTGACTGTGTTGAAAAAGAGTGTTTTGTAGCTGAGAATTTGCTCTATACACTAGTGTTATTGTGTTATTGTGCTCTTTGTTGCTGTTGTAGTTTCCATGGAAATAAATAGGAGACATTACTTTCGGAGCAACCTATGTATATAACGTTACTTCTCAGTTGCTAAAAAGAAGAACTTTTGTGAAAAAATGAGTATTTCTAAAGGAATGTTTTATATTGAAACCTAATGCAATTACTTAAGTGCATTATTTTTATTCCTTGTATTAAATAAGCTCTGCCATTTCATTTTGAAGTGCTGTATATTACTTTAGCTGAGTTAACATGCTGCCTGGTAAGCATGTGATTGCTTTTATTAGTAATTACATTTTTATATTTGCAACAAAAGAAGTGAATTTCTCAGGGTAAAAAGGTGAAGCAAATTAAGAACATTATGTCATGAGAAGTCTCAGCTGAATCACATCAATGGGCCACCCAGTTTAGTATTCTCCAGCTCTGAGAGGAGTTATGGGAAGTGATAATTAGGGAAGTTATCTGAGCCTCACTACTTCCTTCATCCTCCTCTTCTTCAGTATTTCAGAAATCCTTTTTTGGGGATGCTAGAAGGTAAAGCCTTGCTAATTCCTTTTTAATTTTCATTTATGTACTTGCTAACTGGGATTTTGTGGTCTTTTGAATTTACTGATATTAGTTGCCTCTGCAACCTTGAGTTGTAGCAAGAAATTATAGAAAGCATTATTGTCTTTGTAAGGTGCTTTATTTTACCTGCTTCAAAATAGCTTTTTGCTAGTTTTATCAAATGGTTCTTAGTTCTAGTACTACACATTTTATTGAGTAATAGTTTTGTGCTTACTTATTCACTGCCTTAAGGAGTTTCCAAAGCATAAATATATTTCCTTTATATTGTTCTCTCTGAGTTAGAGTCCTCATCTTTTGTTGTATGGTATTTGCTGCAACCTTTTAATCTTCTTAGCCTGTACTTCTGTGGAAACCACTTTGTTTTGTTTTGTTTTTTGTGTCTAAGTCAAATATGCCTTTTGTGAGATATTGAGTTAGATGTGCTGCTCAAGATGTGGGCTTGCCAAGGCTTTCTAGAGCAGCTTTATATAAACATCCCCTATGCTTTATTCTTACTACCTTTTCTGAGGGGTGCCTGATGCCTAGTTATTTCACTTTGAGTTCTGCTGTGCATTATTGAGCCGATGATATCGGAGAAACATGAATGATGACTCCAGGAACGGTTTCCTATATAGCTCCTTTTAGCTCTAGATTTGTGGCTGATGGTTTAGATAATTTTTCTTCTTACTGTGCATTTGGAATCCTGTCTGTTGCCTCTTCCATGCAGTTCGTGAGGACAGTTTGAGGTTTCTTGTAATTGAAAAGTTAAGGATCATCCACGTATTGTGTGCTCACCCTGTACTCACCTCTTGGAAGCTGCTGCTGATGATATTGTATAGAACTGGTCCTGGCAGCGATCCATGATGGACTTCTCACTTATCTCCGTGGTCACTGGAGAAGTGGCCATGAAGTCCTGCCCTTTGTTTTCTGTTTCTTGATCAGTGGTAAATTTCTAAAAGAATTTTTCATTCAATCAAGCAGTGACTTAGTTTCTTTAATAGTTTCTGATGTGAAGACTTGGTCCAAGAGTTCATAGAAATCCAAACAATTTCTTCTCCACTTGATCCTCTTAAACATCTGCTTACTGTTATGTGCTTAGACCTCCTGCAGGCTTGTGAGCAGGACTTCTCTTTACAGAAGCCATGCTGACTCTTTCTTGATAGCACATGTGCTCACTTAGAGAGAAATGTCTTTGCCCATTTTTCAGAACACTTTTTTTTTTTTGTTAAGGGTTGGTAGTTGTGGATAAGCTGTGGTACAAGTTGATATTTACTGAATAGCATGACTGTGAAATAAGATTTAAAATGGTTAAGGGCCCAATCTAGCCATAGGAATTTTACCAAAAAAAAAAAGTTTGGGACCATGGATTCTTCCCAGACGAAATTGCTTATGTTTTCACTGTAGTACCTAAAAGGAGCTAGCTACTGGCATCTACTAGGTTGTGCAAAAAGACTGAGCATGGAATTTCTGTGTACAGGTAGGTATGTGTATCATGGTAGAAATAGACATGGATTCCCAGTCCTGTGTGAGCATACTTACTGGCTCCTTTTACCTTCCTACCTTTTGTAGCCGTTCTGGCTTGAGGCAGAATTACAAGTATTATATTGTTTTTGTAGCAGCTTGAGCTTCTTGAGCTCACATGCAAGCATTGTAAACACATGAAAAAGCCTTTTTCTGATGTAGGGAGTGTGCTGCTTTGTCTTACACAAAAGGCAGAACATTGCAGTTATGGTTTTGTATGTTACTTCAGTTTGTAAGCAAAATAAATTTCTAATGATTATAAGGTTTTCTTCACTATAGTGAGCCTTTATGTGGTATGCTGGTACAGTAGTAAGCTCTAAGATTAAAAAAGCTGAAAATCTCTTCTAGTATGTTTTTTCATTAAGAAAAAATTTCTTTTGGCACTGAGTGGGTTTAAGGTTTTTTTTTGTTTTTTAAACTCATGTGCTCCATACAGTCAACTATATCACTTCATAGTAGTTTCTTGTGCTCTCTGGATGGTTATTAAAAAAAATATCGCTAAAAGTGATACTTCAGCAAAAGTATCTAGCCATTATTATAGTTGTTATTTTGGTCAGAGACTTTTCTATCTCTTCCTAATGTTGCTTGGTTTTGATTATTTTGAAAGTTTCAGTTTCTTCTGATGTTATCTCTTATTTGAAATCTTACGTCTCTGTATGGAGGTGTCTGCTCTCATGTGATACTGATTTTCCTGGCCAAAACTTTATTGAATGTGAGAAATGCTTATAGACTGGTAGTGCACGTAATTGGATTTCATATCTGTGCATATACAAAATGCAAACAGGCAGCATACAACTCGATTTCAAAATTTTTTTAATGCTTAAATGTGAGCAGCTAAGACGTTTGTCAATTATAAAATAAATCCTTTGGAAAATCATTGGTGAGTGTTACTGAAGTGCTAATGTTAGATGAGCGAACTGACGCTGAAGAGCATCTAAGGAAAGCAGCTCAGATTAAGTTATTAAAGTTATTGTCATTATTAATGTGTACTTAGTAGTTCTTGTAATACTCCTGGTGTTGCTTGTAAAGATAGGAATATTCCTTCACGAGAAGTGCAACCAACAGATGACAGTTGGAGATGAGATGTTATAAACAACTTGAAATGAAAATCAGCTATTGCCAGCTGCGTGCCAAATTTTGATCATAATGAAAGTAGTATGTGAAGAAAGAATTCAGAGATGTAAATAGATAAAACTTATACTTCATTAATCTAAAGGTAGCTTCTCTACTCATTTATAATATTCCCTCTATAAAAAAATTATTTAATAAAAATTCCATTCAAACATTTAATTTATTTTTACTATTTGAAATTGATCACCAAATTCAAGCCAAGCTTCCAAAGCTAAACAGAGCTCAAAAGACTTTAGGAAATGTCTAAAGTTAAACCAAAATGTCAGGCAAGGGAGTCTGCACTAATTCAGTATTTCAAAGCATGTTGCCAAATGGTGGATTTTTAATCCCCTTCTAGGTGCTTTTAAAATAAAATTTCAATGCAACTGTTTTCAGTGCAAGTTCTTGCACCTATGTATTCAGAATGATGTTTCAACTACTTCTGCATCCATTTTGAAACTTCTATTTTACGTGCACAAGGTAGCTTACTAAATCTTTTTTTCTTTTTTTTTTTTTTGATGTCTGTAGCCATATGGAACAGGCATCTATTTCAACATGTCCTCCAGTGGCTGCTTCTGACACATAATGGTCTATTGCTGTTACTGATGCCTTCTGTAGGGCTCTATCTATCACTCTAGAAGACTGCAGACTTTTTCACAGTGTCCTGTCATATCTGACAGCCCAGTGCAAAGCACTGAAATGGCCCAAATGGCTTGCGTTTGGGTACTTGGCATCATTCCCTATTCACAACCATCTATGAATTAATCTTTTTTTGAGCATAAAGGTAGCCAAACGCGTGATCAAGGGAACCTGCTTTAGCAGGAGAGTTGGACTAGGTGATTGCCTAAAATTGGAGCATAGGAAGTTCCGCACCGGTATGTGGAAGGATTTCTTCATGGTGCGGATGACGGAGCACTGGAACAGGCTGCCTGGGGAGGTTGTGGAGTCTTCTTCCCTAGAGATATTCAAGACCTGTCTGGATGCCTGCCTGTGCGACCTGCACTAGGGAACCTGCTTTGGCTGGACTTGATGATCTCTAGAGGTCTCTTCCAACCCCTACAATTCTTTGATTCTGTGATCTCCAGAGGTCCCTTCTAACCCCTATGATGCTGTGATTTTTATGTAGCTAAAACCAAAGTTATTATTATTAATGTTGTGGAAGATTATTTTGAAATTTTTTTCTAGATTGAGGGTCTTTCTCTCCTGGATTTTGGTGGTTTTACTCTACATAGGAAACAGAATATGTTAGTACTCTTTCTATAGTTAAAACATATTTAGAGCATCTTGTATGGATCAGGCTTAAATGTTACACTTAACAGCATTTTACGTATTACTCAACTATAATTCTAATGGAGAGACCTGCTGACTAATTTCATTTTGACATGACATATGTTAGGTATCTAAATATGTACGAGGTTTACCTCTGTTCTGAATTCTGCCTTTCAATGACACATTTTCTACATACAGATTGCTTGTATACAATCTACCACCTAGTGAATCATTTCTACAGTGTCAGGAACTTCATACTAATTCCTGGAAGTTCTCAAAAAGAACCTAGTTGCAATTAGTTTTTCTTTAAGGATATGTTCCATCTTTGTTGTACAGGGATTACTTTTTCCATGCATTGAAAAATAAATCATCCTGGCTAACCTCAACAGAACAAATAATGTCACTTTAATACCAAAGTGTTGGTTACATATAGTTGAAGCTTATTGCGTAGTTAAAGGAAAAAAATCTTTTAAGTGTATTTTTTGTTCTAATGAACAATGCAACAAGTTACAGGACACTAAATCTCACAGAAACAATTCTGGAATTTGTCAGGGAGAAAGTGTATAGAACATATGGGAACTTGTGCTGTCTTCGAATCGAAAACAAAGCAAAAAAGAGAAGTGAAGAAAGCACAATAATTCTTCTATGAAGGTCTGAATTGCAGGGGGAAAAAAGGCTCTTAGGATTTCTAGCTCGATTTCCTGGATGCAGGAGGATTTGTTCTTATGCTTAAGTCTTTAATGCAAAGCCCATATAGAAAGTAAGAGGCTGGATCCAATATTAGGAAAGTCAGTGATAATATACATAAAACTTAAAAGCTAGGATAAGAAAAGCAAAACTTGGAATACAGAATGAAAACTGGCCAAAAGAAGATGAGGACTGATAAAGACACTGGGGTAATATGAAATACTGGAGAGAATAGTCCAATAAAGGAAATCAACAGGAAATATCAGGGTAATGTAACTTTAGAAACACTTAATAAATAGCTGACAAGGGGAATGCAGGAAGCTTAATGTATCTGGAATTTAATGAAGTGTTTTTGATAGCAGGAATTAATAGGAAAAAAAAGTGGTTTGCAAAATCTCATTGGAAAAATTAATGGAAATTGCCTTGTTTAACACGAGGAATGAAAACTGTTGGAAAGACAGTAAATGAACGATAACAGCATGTTGAGCTGGGATGTGAAGGGCAGGAGAGGTGTATAGTGGGGTGTCACAGAGATCAATTTTATGTCTGATCTGATTGAACTTTCTCATTAGTAATTAGCAAATGATGTAACCAGCATGTTAATGAATTTCTTCAGATAAAGATGTGCTAGGAAGCAGTACAGACACCAGTAAAGTCAGTTGAGAGATCTAGAGGTTAAAAATGGAGAAAACTATTTGACCCAAGAGCCCACAGACTTGCATATGTGGTGGAAAATTCATTAAAACATAGTTAACTGTGGTCTTTTTCGTATTAAAAGTGCAACGCATGTTGGGATAACAATACCACTGTGTGCCAGCCCTGATCAGTCCATGTTCTACATTTGCAAGGTCTGTGTACCAGAAAATGGGAAGGTGGTGAGTATCCTGGTGTTCTTCCCTGTTGTTGGCTCATAAACTAGAATTGACGTCTCCACACTTGCTATTGTGTCTGCAGTGGCTAATGCTTTGCTTTCTGGCATCATCTACGTGTACTTCATGTTTTCCACCTGCTTGCAGAGAACAACACAAATTGTTAAAACCTATGTAAGTGAAGAAGAGGAAACGATATATATATTTTTTGGTCCATTTACATAGGTTTTCAGGCTCAGACAGGAAATATTCCTGAAAAGTCTGAATCAGAAAAGAGACTGTGTTCACACTTATCTGCACATTTTAACAGGGCGGGAGGAATGAACATTTTGAAATGCATGTAGAGTCTGAGTGCTGCTTCGAACCTGTTGCTCTAATATTTGCTTCCTCTGCTGGTTATTTGGTTAATTTGAGTTAACTTTATCCAAACTCATGATTTTCATACCACCTCCACTCCTATTCTCATATACTTCTTGCATGGTTTGACTATTTAATGCAATGCTTTGTGCTGTGGGTCAGAATTTTTTAGAACAATTTACTGTTCCAGCTGACAATTACCTTTCAAGTGTCTGAATCTTTCCCATTCTCTTGACTCAGTTTCCTNGGGGGGGAGGGAAGCAAAAACAAAATACAGCAGTGGCACTGACAGCTACAAAAATTGTTCTATTTTTCAGAAAGGGAGAAAATCTAGACTGAGGCATTAAAAATATTTAAATATATTTTATGGAAGGCAGTGTGTTTATCCTACTCTGCAACGAAGTCTTAAAGCTTGAAATCTTGAGGCACTGAATGGTGAGACTAGAATAATAAATCTGGATGGTCTTCCCATATCACTTGATTGTGAGGAGAGAGAGAGCGAGCTTCCTTTCTGTTTGTGTGTTGATTTCCAGACTCTCACCTTGAAGAAAAGATATGTTGATATTGGACAAGAAAAAAATTGTGAAACAGTTGATTAGAATAACTGCACTTGTCTAGGATACTATCCAATTCCAAGTTTGATTTCCATCCTTTTTCTGCATTAGTTGTTCCATTCCTTAACTGACTGATAAGATTGGAGTCTGTCTGTGTTCTGTAAATTGAATACAGGCAATGGTTTTTTCTAATGAGTGGCTCTCAGAAGAGTTGCTGCGACGTGTATATTGTGCTGGATCTGAATAACACATACATATGCTGAACTATTTTGTCTTTTATTGGGTAAAATGAAATAGGAACATTAGGAACGTGGTGCACGACAGAGATCTCTACTAAAGGATACTGAGCTTATGTGAATATCCTGATTTTTCTTAGCTTGTATGTCAGAGTGGAAAGCTGACTGTTCTTTAGATACTTGAAGTGGAATACAATCGATGCTTCAGGTTGCACCTTCAATTTTGCTTTTATTTTGTGTATAACTTTCTGAGTATGGCATAAGACCATTTCTCCTGTGTTCCTTCTGACAGTTTTGTAATCATGAAATTGAATGCTGTGCATGGAAGCATAATCTGCATGTTAATCTCTAATGTATGTGAATGTGTGCCCAGACTGTAAAATGCACGTGCCTCAACTTATAGTAAATATCTTAAATCCATATTTAGACATGCACTGATTGATAGATGTGCTTTGATGTATTTCAGAACTGTGAATGTTTCCAGCACAGCTGGGAATTAGAAATCTTAATCTAATTCATTCTGAATTGGTAGCTATGTATAAATTATATATATATATTTTGCCATTATAATGGCTTCTTTCATGTATAGGTTATTTGTATTGACATACGACAAAAAGTTGTAAAACTTATTTTTAGACTTGGAGAAAGAAGGTGCATCTTTTAATCTAAATCCTACTTGAACAATTTTCTGTGTTAGTTAAGAAACATCTTTGAAGAGAAACTAGCTATAAATGACACTAAAGCTCTTAAATTACACAGCTTGGTATTTTTTATTTGACTGGTGCTCTTTAGTCTGTGTAGCTTGCACCAGCAAACTTAGAATAAACACTTGCATTTTCACACAGGGTGTATGTATGTAGTCAAAACATTTCAGCACAGGGTGTTGTAGGCACTTGGTCACAAGTCAGTCATCTCAGCTTCCTTGAATAAACTGGAGTAGCATCTGATATCCAGAGGAGGGCACTTGTAGCCCTCCAGTCAGCCTGTTCTGACCAAAACATCATTCTACCAACTTCTTGTGGCTGGGTAGGGGAAAAGGCTTCAGAGGGTCTTATCTCAACTGAGCCCAAGTGCTATTAAGCAATTATGGGTTATGCAGGACATCAGTTTGAAGATTTGCTCACAGGTTTCTGCGGCAAATTGGCATATTTGTCACATGAGCTGCTATCAAAAAAGAGAAACACGTTTCATGTAGCTTCAGAACTGCAGCTGATGCCTGCAGAAAGCCACCCTTGAACAAGGACAGCCAAAAGCATTCTCTGCTCAAAACTGAGTCCAGCATATTAGGCTTCATAAATATTTAGACGATGACATTATTAGACAATGACTTTGTTCCTTACTGCTTTTCTTGGGGCAAGATGACTTGGTTTGTTTTGTGTGTTGGGGAAAAATAATTGAGAAGATCATGGAATGTTATTTAAGTCATACAAATCAGTATTTGAGGTCTTGTATGGAAAATTCTTTAATATTAAGAATGGTTGTATTTCACTTTGGCTGTTAGTTTTTAAAGTCTCCAACTAATCATGCCTGTGAAACCAAAATAGTTGTTCAAGTCTGATAGATGGAGATAACATTACTTGTTGCTCATGTAGCATCACAAGTATGACATGTTCTGATACATGAACACAGATCAAATTTGCTATAAAGAGTGTGTATTCAAGATAGGAAGTGTAGCCTGAGACGCTTTAAGAACTACTATGTCTAATAGATGAGTATGATAAGGTCCTTGGGGAGATCTTAATGTGTGTGATTTTAGAGAAATGAAACTTCAGATATTTCCAAGTTTAGTAGCAGAATCAGTATTTTTAGAATGTCCACGTTGCAAAAAAAATCTGTGGTATTCAGTAGACAAAATGAAATTGTTCTTGCCAGTTTTTTACAGTTAAATCTTTCATCAAAAAATTCTTATGGAAAATTTAAAGCTAAACTGATTGAGATTCTGTATCATTGCGGGGGGAGGGAACGCTTCCTAAATTTTATGTAGTAGTCTCATTGAGTGGATGAAGCTGTCATCTACACATTTGACAGCTCTTCCCTCAATTGCTGCAGTGATGCTGTGGCTATCATGATGTATGTGTACATGAAGAAGTGATTAGTTTTCAGGAAGACTGCTACAGTAGCTGATAAAGTTTGGAGAAAAGGGAGAATCTTTTGGATAAAGTCCTTCTGACCTGAAAATTTGCGTATATTGAATACTGTCACTTAAGAGAGGTCTTTTCTCCCTATAAATCTTGTCTTGCTTAGAGTTTTCCTCCAATACGTCAACATACCAAACTAACTGAACAATGTTAAATGCAATTTGTACAGAAGTATCATCAAATTCCTTTCAGTTATCCATCTATACCATATCTCACCGGTGCCCTCTTGAGTTCTCATTAAGTGAAATTTGATGAGCTGCAGTGATAGCAGGGTCACCTTCCCTGATTCACAGAAAAGCTGCTGAGCAACAATATCCTACAAAGGATTACAGAACTAATCCTCTAATTTCTTTTCCTCCAAAGATTGTCTTCCTTATCTGTTCAGGCTGGCATGACAAAGGAAAATGGCAATTTTTATTAACATGTCTGTACACTGCCTATGGCTGAGATGATCCTATGTTTAGACTGTCATATATTTAACTTTGACTGAAAAATAAGTAATAAAAAGAAAATGGCTGTATGCATCCTCAGGAAATAAGAGAGCTGGAAGATATTTGACTGATGGAAATGTCTGCTCCATTTGAGGGTAAAGTTGTGCCATGTTAAATCAGCAGACGTTTGCCTTTCTGAGGTTCAAATTCTGCAGGAGAAAAGAGCACAGACAGAAGCTGGAAAAAAAGGCTGTATGGAAAATCTTGAGTGTGTTTTTCCATGAGAAGAAAAGGATAAGGAATCAGCTTTTTCTCTCCATTAGTGATAGATGTTGTGAAAATCTATGAACTCTCACACTTGTATCTTTTATTTAAAAAAAAAAATAAAATAAAAACACCCAAACAATGCTTTTGAAAGTATCAGGCACATGGACATTATTATTAACTTAGAGGTTAATTTTCTTCTCTGTTAAGTCCAACAGGACTATTCTTGATCGGTGTCTGTGTTTGCACTTCATGTAGGGCACTCAGAGGACATTTACAATATTGATTATGCATTCTTTTTTGGTGGAAGGTGTTAAATAGCTTCACTAGGTTGCAAATACAAAAGCTACTGTTGTAATTAGATCAAAACCTTTCATTTGTGAATAGCTGTTAGTTAGTCTTGTGTCACTGGATGGACAATAACATTAAAAGTAGAAGTCCTAGCAGCTCTGTCTGATAGAAAGTACAGATCTAACCAAAACATCAATTATTTTTCTCAATATTCTCAGATGTTGGCTAGTGGCAGGCTCATGACTGAATCTGTGGAATACATTTGAGTCTACCCTTGTAGTATGTAATGAACAGAGCTGATACTAATTAATATCCCACAGCTATATTCTTCAGCTTGTTAGTATTATTTATCTACTGGGAAGCTGCTTGAAATTTCAGCAGACACTGGCAGTGAGTGTTCCTTATAGATAGCAAAATCAGTATTTGAGCTTATGAGGATCCAGATAAACATTTTTAAGAGATTAAATATGGAGAGCAGCAGCAAAGTCTTTGCAGAAAGGCTAGCCATTTTATCAAAGCGAGGTGTAGTGATAATTCAAAAAGTGACATGCGGCTATAGAGACTTGATACAAGAGCAGGTAGAATTTCATTAAGTTCTGCTATAAGTAGTAGTGATTGAGGAAAAGGGAGCAGCATATCATGTGAAAAGGGAGAATTCCTTATAGTTGTGAAGAGCTTGGACAGCCTCTAAGTTCTTTAAGTGTTGCTTTAAGTGCTAAGACCAGGTACCTGCTTTCTGTCATCAGAAATACAAAACATATTGCCTATATTATTGTCAAGTGCTTAAAAATATAATTTGTCGCGTTTGGACTAATGACTTCATTCCCCAAAACTACTTCTGATTCTCATCTGAACTAAGAGACTTTTAATTTTGCTAGAGGTTGCTGGAAGGGATAGGGAGGCTAGAAGTATTCTTAGAGCCAGTTGGGTCATTATCTATGAAGCATACAAAAAACCTGTCACCGTGTGCAAGACAAAACGTCAAATTGCTGCACTATAGAGTGAAATGCTTCATCCTATTAAGACAATATTTTTTACTAATGTAAATTTTATCCTCTCAACGCGATTTTGTTTCTCCTTTAGCGTCCCTTTGGCATATGTTTTGGATGGATATGATCAAATTCTTTAGCAGCAAAACTATTGTACACGCGGAGGTCTTTGGTTTAATCTTTTTTTGGAGTCTCACTAGTCACTGCCACCTCTAATGAATTTGTTTTTCCATCATATATGCACCCCAGCCACTGACTGTATATTTTCTTCTTCCACCAGTTCACTCTTTCTGCACAGTGGTGGTTGTCTTATTAGTTTGACCTCACTCTCTTTCCACTAGCTTTGTTCCATCTGCTTGTCTCTCAGACACAAGGTGCGTTGTGATAATTACTTTGAATCTTAATTACTCTGTATGTTCATCCTTCCCCGTATTTCTCTACTCTGTTTCTTGCTCTGCTTACGAGAATTTCATTCTTTGCCTTTCAATCTGGTTTTATTTCTAATTTTACCAAGAACACAATAGCAAATTCTCACTAGAATTACTACTGAATAAACAGCTTAATTTACTTTTCTAGTGTCAACACTTCTTGTCTGCTGGTTCTGGTAATATTTAAGCAATTACCTCTGAACATCAAGTTCACTCCTATTTTGCTTCTCTGCTCACTCCTCAAATTATTTTGTCTTCTCTTAATAAAGTGTTTTGGACAAAATTACTTTTGCAGAGTTGGTGAAAGTAGAATCATAGAATGATTTAGGTTGGAAGGGACCTTACGGAGCATCTTGTTCCAACCCCCCTGCCGTGGGCAAGGACACCTCCCACTACACCAGGTTGCCCAAAGACTCATCCAGCCTGGCTTTGAATACTTCCAGGGAGGAGGCATCCACAACTTCTCTGGGCAGCCTGTTCCAGTGTCTCACCACCCTCACAGGGAAGAATTTCCTCCTTAGATCTAGTCTAAATCTGCCCTCTGCCAGTTTATAACCGTTATTCCTTGTCCTGTCACTACCTGTCCTTGTAAAAAGTCCCTCCCCAGCTTTCCTGTAGGCCCCCTTCAGGTCCTGGAAGGCTGCTATCAGGTCCCCCTGCAGCCTTCTCTTCTCCAGGCTGAAGAGTCCCAACTCTCTCAGCCTGTCCTCATAGGGGACCCTCTGATCATCTTCATGGCCCTCCTCTGGACCCGCTCCAACGGCTCAATGTCCTTCTTATATTGAGTCATGTATGTTGAATCATAGTGGTGTAGAATATTTTAGGCTGCAAGGGGCTTCTGAAGCTTGCTCTGAAGCCTGCTCAGCTGACTTTAGATATATCCAAGGACACAAATTGCACAACCTCCTTGGGCTGCCTGTGTCAGTGTTTGACTATCCTCTATGTGATTACTTTCTGTTATTCTTTGCCCCCCCTCCCTCAGTTTAATTTAAAAGTGTTATAAAAATAGAGGTTATTTGTCTTATCATAACTGTATGCACCCCTGGGAGGAGTCTCTGGACTGGTAGCTGCAGATAGCAATTAGATACTCCTGAGCCTTCACTGCAGCTTCTACAAAGCTGCTTCAACACAGCCGACCCTCAGCTTGTAACAGTACCTGGTTATACTCTATTCCAGGGAAGAATCTTGCTGTCAGGTGGTCAATCTGGCATTGTTGCTGTGAGTTTGCTCTCTCCTTTTGACCAGGAATCTTCTACTTGGAATCCTATATGCTTTGTTGCTAGAAAGTAACTTTATCCTTGAAGTAAAGTTTGGTGTTCTTGAAAATAAATGTATTTTTTCTGAAGATAACTTTTCTTGACTCTGCAATTGTTTGAGAAATTGAATAAAAATTATCCTTCACTTCAGAAACACAACTTACGTATAAAAATTTTAACCTAAGCCCATAACTATGAAATTAAAGGAAAAATAATGTGTAACTCTCCTGATTATATTCCTTGACTGATGGCAGATCAAAATGCTTTCGACAAATACAGTTGTGTGTGTGTTTATACATGATCTGGAAATATTAAAGGAAAAAATACCAGATAAACTGTTCAGACAAATTACATAGGCCAGGATATCCCCATATTCCTTTATCTTCTTTTTTCAGTCTGAAACTTTATTATTAATAACTTCTCTGCTTTGTCAATTCTGTGCTTGCCTTTTTGATCCTGAGATATCCAGAGCATTCTGCTGTCTTTTTGCTATCTTCTTCTTGCCCAAGAGTTGCTGGTCTCTCTGCCAGGTATGAAGGACTTTTCCTCAGCTTGTCACTTAATACTGATATCTGGAGTTCAGGAGAAGGCTTACTCCAATACTGTGATCTTTCAGATCTGCTTCAGGTTTGTGTGTATGTATATGTAACGTGCATGTGTCTATACATACACATGTATATGTTAGATGTCTACGTACGTATACACACCATTTAATAGGATGCATGGAGGCTGAGAGACAAATCTGTGATTAGCTAGCTTCATCTAGGCTTGCTTTTTGTTGTAACCTTATTACAATGTAACTCGTGTAAATTGCTAACAAGAGTAAGTCTTGGCAAAGGCAGAAAACACCTTTGAAAAGTATCATAAAGTAGTGTAGCAATTTCAAGTCATATTTAATAACATAATTCATGCTTATCTCCCAAGAATCTTAAGGGAAGTTTCAGCTTTGAATGCTAAGCAAAATAACATATCCAGTGCTCCTAAAGACTGTCTGGCACAGTTTTCCAGAAATAGCCTGGAGGTCCTACCATGTTAGTCCTCTCTCTGACTGTCGTTTCTCTATTTTGCTCCAAATAAATGTGTTTTGCCTTTTCTCCTGAAGCTTAAGAAATGTAATCATAAATGCTCTTGATTTGTATACATATGTATTAAAGTTGATGTGGTAACTTGTGTTTTTCCTACTTATTTCTTCTTTTGAGTTTCTTCTCATGCATATAAACACCCTTTAGGTAAAAGCCGTGGTCCCTAAAGACTGCTGAATAAGCTCAAAGACAGCACCTCAGTTAGTACTTAAACTGTATTTTATATTGTTCCAGAAAAAGTAGTTATGTTTATTAAAATGTCTTCAGGCAGTACCCTGGCCTTTGGAGATCTTCTAACTTATTTTGATTGTCCTGTCCTGTCCCCTCTTCGCTCTGCATCTGCTGAAATCCTGTATTAACATGCAGTCAGTCTTTGCAGCAGTTGAGTAAAATTTGTCAGTCGATAAACGCTTTTAGTGTGTTTACAGTAATGTTGATATCAATAAATGTGTCAGTATGTTATGCTGTGGCCTAAGCTTTACTGTATGTTTCTTGTCGTGAGTTTCTGTATTCTTACCCCTTTGGAGAGCACAGCAATGGAAATCATGTTGTGGATTATATTAGTATCAAAGTTGAAAATTCTTGGACTGTCAGTAAGGTACTTTAGTTTCAGTAGGCCATGCCTCATTTTCTGTGTACAATAGATAGGCATAAATATTCATTATTTGAAACCTGCTTGTGTCAAACATACCTTAGCTAATAAATAAACAGCAAAATGGGGAGATGAAAATAATTCAGGAGAAAACTCATTAATGAGCTGTTGAAATGACCGCTGCCCTCTGAAAATGGCCTTTTTAAATACTATAACAAAAACCATTCTGTGTATACTTCTATAGCAGATGAGGAAGTGAAGGCAGTTTTAGCGGAGTTTAGGACCCAGAATCTTCTAGTATCTGCATTTGGAACAAGTGATGCAACAAGCAGCTGTCAGTCTGGCTTATCACTGCAGAAGAAAGCTGCAAAAAATAATTAATTGTTCTTATGCTCATCTTTGTCCAATGAACAGAACTGGGAAAGAGGATCTCAAAAGAATATTCCTATAGATGTGAGCTGCATCTATTGTAAATTTGAAGTCGCACTTCTACACCTTACCTAATTACTTACTTGAGTTATGCTTCAATAACTTCAGAACTCAACTCTTTTCAGTTTTACTGCTGACAGTTGCATTAACATCTCACTCATCTCATAACCAACACTTATCATAGTCAATTTATATGGGATCATATGCTACTGAAAGAGCAAGATTCTCTGTTTTTTCTTTTTTTCCCTAGTTTCTTTAGGTACCTTGGATATCACTGATGAACTGAAATTCCTTGGTAAACAAAACCAAACTTGTTTTAATCTGTTATTTTTCTTGTGAAAAGATTGAAAAACTAAATGGACTTAGAAGTAGATATTTATTTCTATGCCTTGACTGAGCTGGAAATTATCAGTTCTATTGTATACCAATGCAACCAGAAAGAGTAACAACTTGATCATCACTGCAAACCTTGAAAGACCAGCCTTCGCTTTGGTGTGCCTCCTGACTTTTGACTGTGTAACTGTATAACTTGAAAATTATACTGAATTACTTCTTAGTGGATTTGATAAGAGGGGTTTCTTTTAAGAAGTGTGTGGGAGACAAGCAAGAGTAAAGGAAATCATGCATGTCTATGTATACATACAGATGTGTTCTATGTATGTATGTTTTGTAGTTGGAAAAAAAAAAGCAGGAGTAAAGCAACCTCGTTCATGAATCTGTTGGAGATCTGAGTGATATATCTCTTGAAACTTAGTCACTTAGAGACAGGTGTGGTATTTCAGACTCTGGTAAGCTCTCATTGAACATTCTTTTCATCTTTCTTCAGCAGTCTGCTGTGGGGGCAATGCTTAGATGACTGTATCTAAACTTTTCCTGAACAGGGCTTGTTCGACTTCGTTCTCGAAGATATTACTGAGGTGATTTTGACATGTTTCCCAGTGTCAAAATAGGATGAGGTTTTTTTTTTTTTTTTTTTTGTCCTTTGCAAACTCCTTTTATTCTTTGGAAATGTGCTAGCCTTTACAAAATGTGGAAGTAAATCATATTCATCTTTATTTTCCTTGAAATTAGTAGAATTTTTAATTGAAAATTTCATTATATATATATAACACATAATGGAATATAGAAGGGTGTCATCTGCCCTTGATTTTGCCGTAAGTATTTCTTCCAAACTTCCAGCTTCTTGGGGATGAATATTCTGGAGTAGTATGTGATTTATTTAATTATATGGACATTGAAAAAATACCACCATATGTAGGAAAAAATGAATAACATTTTCAGATTTTCTACTTGAGAACATAATGATTTTGATTTTCTGATGACAGACGTGTATGAACACGGAATGTATTAAGATATATGATAGTCAGATCATACAGATGTCTCATACAGATGTGTACGTCCACCCATATGCATCTACAGATGTGTTGATTTTCAAGAGAAAAATGTATATTTGGTAACCTAAATATGTCTTCAATCTTATTTCGTTCTCATTAAGCATAGAAATCAAAACCTTTTGAACAATCAGTATTGCTATTTAGAATACAACAAGTAAAGCCTACTGTCACTTGAGCATGTCAAGATTTACATTACACATGCATAGCATAGGTTACGAAAATTCTAACCTAGATTTCCTCAAAACTTTGCATGTTAACCTCTCTGCTAATGTAGGGAGGCAAATTTTCTACTTTTAGTATAAATTTTCTTAAATGTAACAATCAGAGATAACAACGGGGACCTCTCCTTAGTCTGCATAGTGCCTGTCTTCATGTAATTTGGTGAGGTGACTTAAATGGGAAATGAAAGAGAAAAGCTGCTGTGGAGGTGTGATGATTACTAGACTGAGCAAGAAGATGAGTGTTGGCAGTGAGGAAAAAATGATTCAACTGAACACAAGAGTGAGGAAAAGAGGAATTTTTGCAATAAGGCTGGATTGGGAAGCGTCTGACAGAGACACAAAAGGAGACACATAACAATTGTCAGACATTTGAGAGTGCAATTGAGCTAGAATTACAAGCTAATACCGACCTACTTTCTTATGCATGTAAATATTCTAATAGGAAATTAAATGACATTTTCTCTACATGAGAACTTCAAAAAAAATTATTATTATTAGGAAACAATTTGTCACCTCAAATCTGTTGTTACCAGTATTTAAATAAATCAGAGCTGCTGTTTTTTTCCCAAGTAGTTCTCAACTTTGGAATTAGAAAAAATCTCTTTATGATTTTAATAAAGCAAACAAACCAAAGAAGGAATAGTAAAATGCATCTCAAAAAGATACATCAGGATGTAATTTTTTACCTTAGTTTGTCAGTGGCGTGCTTTCTAGTTGAGTAAAAGCACATTGTGGGAAGTGACTATGTTATAAAATACCCAAGTGTAGTTAATACTACAGATTTCACATCAGGAAATATGACTTTATTTGGAGCCATAATCGCTAAAGAAGTGAAATGTAGTTATAAAACATACATAGTGTAGATTTCAGGTGTAATTCAACCTACAAATCTACTTCTTCCTTTAGATGTAATCTCAGGAATCTGAGCCAGGCGATGGAACAGAAAAGTCTGATGGTAGTAATTATGAGAAAGATGCTGATGGGAGAAATTGAATGAAAAACAAGAAGGGAAAATATGATAGAACAGAGATTATGTAGGTCAGGCTGTGGACAAAGGTGATGTGGAAGGGAGAAATCTTGACAGTCTTGGTTAAAGGGGGGTGGAGCACAGCAGAAGAGTTATGAGGAGGTCTTGTGTAGAACCTGCTGAAAACAAGACTGAAATGAGGCAGGCTGAGATAATTCAGACTATTGTTTTTTCACCTGAGAGGTTTGGGGACAATGATTGACTGCTCTGGGAAGCACCACCACTAGGTGGTGTGAAAGCTAATACTTTCCTTGCTGTTTGCCATTTATCTTTGAAACCTGAGTACTAGTGCTGTTCATTTCACCTCCTGGTCTAGCTCACAGTGATAGCTTGCCATTGCTAGAGAATCCTCCATGTACTTGTACAACAGAAGCTCTGAAATGGACTTTAAAACTTCAATTCTGGTGCCAAACTCTGCAAACATCTGAAAACTGCTATAGTTGGAATATGATTTCAGTTTCTAAATTGTAGATGAGGCTGGATTTGCACTAATAACATTGATTTATGTCATCTTTCAGGTTTTGAGTGCCTGTTCTTGCAGCTTGACCATTCTTCAAAGTTTCTCCATTAGCGTATATAAATACACAGCCAATGTATGAAACAATTTTCAGATATCTTTAGATTCTTCTGCTTAGTAGAAGTTTGCAACATCATTTGATGCTGCTTCAAATATCTAGTGCCTCTAAAAAAACAAGTCTAAAACTCCTTAGGCTTCATCTCTACCCCATAACTTCAGCATTTGAGTTCATTCTTTGCTGTTGGCTTTCACAAGTATGAGTATACTCCAGTATACTGCTGGAGAAAAGAAAGGGAAAAATATGATGCTGGAGATAAGAGGTTTGTCTCTGCTGCTGATGTCAGTAGGGATTTGCCAGTATCTTCCACATGGGACCTCTGGCACAGTAGGAACAGTTCTGGGCATGGATCTGGCCAGCATGTTTCCACATTAGACATTAAGAACATCAGCTATTTGAAAGAGAAACAAAGCCACTTAATGAGGTCTTGGAGGATCCCCACCTGTTATAGTGTAATAATCCTGCAACCACTGAAACTTTTTAGCCATCAGTAGAGGAAAACATTGACTTTTCTGTTCTCCAGGGACCTCTCTATGACGGCAATTAAAGACTTCCTATTAACCACCTGCTAAGTGTATCTGCTTTTCCCTCTAACTGATATTAGTGATGGATATTAGCCAGCATGTTACTGTGTAGATCTGCAAAAATCTTCAGTTTCAGGCTTCCAGTCCCAGTTTATCAGGCAACCCTGATGCTGCAAATCTAACCTAATCCAAAATCATAAAAGGTTTTGTTTACTTTTCTTTCAGAATATTAGTGTGACTTGAATTGCCAACAAAATGCATCTATGTATTGTATTTCCTATCTTAAATACACATCTGTACAGAGAAAATTATATTTTAATATAAACTAAAATGTTGGTGTATGTGTTGATTCAATTCCATCCTTGAAGCACCTTCTACTATCTTAAATTATAAGTAAGAGATTTTTCTTTAAGTTTTAATTGCATATAAACTAGTTTGCAAGAGGAGTTAGGAGAGATCCACCTCACAGCAGAAGAAGTTGCGTGCTCTGGTTTCTCCTGGAACAGTCTGAGACTGCCAGTTCCTATTTCCCTGTCCACATTTCCAATACCAGAGGCAGGAAGTTCAGTTTGCTCTGGTGGCTGGAAAGAAGCCCTGCTCTGTGTCCTGTCAGTAGAAAAGAAAGCATGGTTCATCTTTCCAGTGGGCACTTCCATTACAAGAGAGAGGTTGTATCTTTTCAAAGAGCTTTAGCAGTTATGAGGTCACTGGTTTTGTGGAGGTCGTGCCCACTTCTTTGTGTTGCAGCTGGTAGAAGTAGAAAAGGAAAAAAGATTTTATAGAGCCTTTAAAGCTTTTATCAACTTCAGTAGCTTTTTATGTGGCACCCCCCCTGTTTTTTAGTCTTCAGTGTATGTGTTTGCATCATTTTGGCTGAAGAAAGAGAGGTTTGAAGCCATAAAGATAACAGCGACTTTATTTCCCGCAGTTACTGCTTAAGATGAATGGCCTTCTTGCCCCTTTAAGGTAACATCAATCAGGTAAAGAGGAAAACTTCATTACAATCCTTTCTGAGAAGAGCTGTTAATTTAGTCCTCTTGAAGATATTCATTTTTCATGCTTTCTAAGCTATATTGGTGATCCCGGCATAATCTGGACACACTAAAGACCTGAGAATATTTCTGTCAATGTCTGTCTGTAATGTCTTCACATCTTCACATAATTGTGTGCAGGCTGCTACATGCAGGGTGAATAAATGTGACAGTTTCTGCTTTGTTTAAAAATAAATAAATAAATTCAATCAGCTTTGTATAATTGCATTTTTCACAGCCCTGTCAACTTGCAAGAATCTTTGACAAATGAATAGTGCTCATATTAAACTCAAGATCCAGTACACCACGAAAACCGACAACTGTTATCTGTATAAAGGAAAACAAACAGATTAAGCAAGAAGATACTCTGGCACTTTAATGTAGTAATTAATGCCTAAAGTATGCTAAGAAACAAATTCTCCGGTTTTGCAGTGACCAGCCTGATAGCACTGGAGCAACTCTAGATTTCCAGTGTCTGTTAATTCCATTGTTGTTGTTTCTAGAAGTCAGATACGCAACTTGCATGTTGTTAGAGAAATATTACTTTTTCTGTAAGCCTCAGAAAATGAAAATACAATTTCAGTCTATAAATAGACTGTGGAAACTGGAAAAGCTCCCATCCAATGTGTGCATTGGAAAAGTAAAAGATTATTTTTCTGAGAAGACAGCATTATATATTCCAAAAGAGAAATGTCTAATTAGCATTTCTATATGGCTTCAGGAACACATTGCTGCTGCTTTCTAAAATTAAACTTGCAGGACAGGCTCTTTGTGGAAGCTGAAGTTGTTTTGTTTTTTTATTTTTTTTTCTTTAATGGAACAAAAACTATTGTGACTGAAGTCAGGAGCAAGACCCTAGTTGTGTAAGGTATGATTTTTGCTTTCCTATTTTGCTATACTTTATATCCTTAGAGACATAATCTTAACTTCTTTGGGAGAAATGTGCTATACTATTGTACATCATTTATCACTCTGCTTGTCACTCTGACCGACTATTGCTAAGCATTTTGGCAAAAGAGAGGTGAAATAACTGCTAGTCACATGGCTATTGGTCACAGCCCACCTTCAAGAAAGACTAAAGAGAGGTAGCACTGGATTACTCAGATGATATGAAAATGGTAGCATCACAGAATGTATCATGATTGCTTAAGGAAAGATTGTTAAATTAGACAGGTATTTCAAAGATCCCAAAATTCTCTGAAATTCATAGAAGATGATCAGTCTCAGGTGCTGGTTAAAACATGCCTGTCAAGTCACACCTTCATATTCCTTTAATGTTTGAAGAAATACTTGATACTGCTTCCACTGTCTTTCTTTCTCTGAGGTATATTTATCAAAGAGAAAAGAAGATAGGGAAGTGTGTAACTGCCCCCTGTGTTAGCAACACGCTTTAGCACAAATGTAGAATGTGACAGAGAAAGAGTTGTTTTTTTTTTTTTTAATAGTCTTCCTATCTCAATTGCAACTGTATTTCACTCATGGCAAAGACAAGTGAACACAAACATTAAAGGCCAGTTTTCTGTAGTTGAGTGCACCTAAGATCATCTATGTGATACTGCCAAAATTAGCTATGTAAAAATAGATTGAGGACTCAGCTAGATTTTACATTTAGCAAATGTTCTGAACTTCTTGTTCAACATGGACCCATGTGAGCTGATTTTAGGACTGAGAAGTTATTTTGTGAGTTCAAATTGAATGGACTCAGAAAAAGAGGTATTGCCATGAAACAATATTATTTTCTCAGAAATCTTTAGCTTCTTAGCTTTTTGGTTACTAATTTTCAATATCTTGCTTGCATTGGTATTTGGGTCTCATTTAACTGATCATGGTAGTGTGTGATTTCATCCTCAAGTAGTAAAACGCATTGGATTATGGTTCTGAGACACCTAGAAATGGTGATGTACAATTTTGTGAGAAAGGTGGGAAACTATGTTTGGTCACAAAAATGAAATGTCAATCTGTTCTTTAAAAAAAAAAAAAAGTAATATCACATAGGATTTTGTGCTTTTACTGTAGTAATGATCATGTCTTCGTCAGTAGTTCTATCAAAGATGTGGGAAATGTGACACAAAAGTGTGTATTTGTTATACACAACAACCAGCAATTTGCAAGCCATTCCTAAAAGACATTTTACATGTTAAAACTCTAACTTGTAATTTCATTTTCCTTTGCAGCAGGTAATGTAAGAAAAAAAGCTCCAAGCAGGTATATTTGAAGTATTTATGATTCTCCTTTTGTATAATTCATTTAAATATATTTCATTATGAACAATCTTCTATTTAATTTCACCTAGACAATCTGTTGGAGTTACTGTATTATTAGCTCAGAAACATCTACAGGTGAAAAAGAGAGGATGATTATTTTATAAATGTCTTAAGGTTTTAAATAGCTTATTTTTATCATTACCTTATTGTAAGTACTGAGAGATGCCAACATCAAGAACACATTAAGAAAGGGAGTTCTCTTGCCTTAATGATATAGTACACTCATATTCTTCAAATGTGATTCTCTTCAGTGTTTCCATGGTGTGAAAATTTCATCTTGTATGAAATGATACATGACCCATTTCTCCAAGTACGTGTTTATACCGAGTATAATGTAATGAAAAATCTGAAAATACTTAGAGAAGTTATTAGCAGCCTACATATGTTTTGAACATTTGAATTGTGGTAGTTGGCTTACAGGCTCTTATAAATTGCTAAATTAGGATATGTTAAAGATATTGTACTTGTGACTTTGTTTCCTGTCTAGCAGCTTTTTTCATCCATCTGCTTTATCCTGTGTTGTACTGAGAGCTGATAGTTTGCAGTCTGTTAATGTGATGTATATGCACAAGAGATTGTAATGTTTTGGAAAACTTATGTGTAGTTGTCTTAGTTTCTAACAGAAGTTACTTTTCTCATGGTGTCTAGTATGAAGCTATGTTTTGGTCCTAGAAGAAAAACAAAACTGGTAACACCTGACAGTGTTGAACAGAGCCAGGGACGTTTTCAGTTCACGAGCTTCTTGTATTCTTTTGCCAGCAAAGTGGCTGGGAGGGGATAGGACCAGGTGAGCTGACCCAAACTGACCAAAGAGATATTCCATACCGTATGACATCATGTGATTTATGGAAGGGGAGTTAGCCGAGAGAGGGGCTGCTACTCACTGGGTATCAGTGGGCCCTTGCTTTGTGTATCATATATTTTTCTTATATAAGTACTGTTATTTATTTTCTCTGCTGTCTTAGTAAATAGCTTTTATCCCAACCCACGAGTTTTACTGCATTTTTCCCTTAATTTTCTCCTCCATCCCACTTTGGGAGGGTGAGTGACCAACTGTGTGGGACTTAGCTACCTGCTGGGTCAAACCGCAGCAGTAATGAAAGCAATATTGTAATTAAAAAAATCAGTAACCCAAAATATTGAAAAAAATTGGTACTAGAGTCTTATCAAACCAATTTTTTACTTAACAAGGTGAAAGCTTCTGTTCAAAGTACAATTTTGGGAGGGGAATAAAGGGACTGCTCACTTGTTTTCTTCTATATTATGCAAATTGAGATGACATACTTCTGCACTTGTCACCTTCTGAACCTATTCTTTGAGGTCTATGAAAGGTTTTGCTAGAGGAGAATGTTTCAGTTTTGAACTGTGTACTGCATAAAATGAGGGGCTATATTAAATTAATGCTAGCATCAAGTATCTCTTGAAACTTTGTCCTACTTCCTAGTAGTTAATGTTTTTACCATGTTTTTGTCACTCATTTAATCCAACAAATAACTGCAATAGATGCTGTAAGGGGAATACTAGGTCACAGCCTGAATCTGTGATTGAGCACCTGGAGTAAGGGCTGTGGCTGGCCTGAGAGCACAGGCAAATTGTTTGCACCTGTGCCCCACCACGTGACCTGAAGGGGCGGACTCGGGTGGGGCTGCCCTGGGCTCATTTAAAGGCCAGCCACAGAAAAGAGTGCATCCTCTCATGCAGAGACCAGCTACTTGTTGGAGAGGTGTTGGCTTGGTGGGGGAATCACTGATTGTTGTTATGTGAGTAGAAACTTCTGTAGAATTTATTTTTGTTTATGATTAGTAAACCCTCAAATACTTTACCTGGGATTGTTAAAAATCTATCTGAAGCAATCTCACTGCTTCATTTGTGAGGCAGATGCAAATGGTGACAAATGTAGTAAACATTCATGTTCTTTTGAATTTGTATCTATAACAAGCAGTAAGAACATGCATCCATAATCCAATTTTTAGCAAGCCACAAATAGTCTGTTAATAACATGTCTCTGTTCATATCTAGTATATAGTTTCCTGTAAGTTACAATTTAAATAACACTTTTTTTCAACTGTGGCTTCTAGAATCACACTGCTTGAGTGGTGGTTCTAAAGCACATTACTGCGAAGTAGCAGACAGGTGCATTTTTTCTCTGTTAAAATAGTGAATCTCAACAGATATTGTGGAAAAGTTAAATGTTCAGGAAAAG
The DNA here is from genome assembly GCA_013396635.1 of Penelope pileata. Classification (NCBI taxonomy): domain Eukaryota; kingdom Metazoa; phylum Chordata; class Aves; order Galliformes; family Cracidae; genus Penelope; species Penelope pileata. The sequence continues at coordinate 13,462 of WBMW01001317.1, read as the reverse complement.
TTAAGGATTCACTTGGAAAGACTGAGGGGGAAAAAAGTGTTCTTTTCCTTTCAGTTCTTGCCCTATGTGGGATGGTTTTGCTCTCCTGTTGAGCCCAAATAATTGTTGAAAAAGGCGCAGAGTCAGGATAACTAAAAATAGTAGCATCAGGTAAGGACAGGAAGAAATATCAGAGAAGGCTGAGGAAGAAAAGAGAACCAGAGAGAGAAAAGGCCAAAAATCACATGAAAGAAGGATTAGAGTGAAAACAGATGTTAGGAGGAAAGGAGAAAGCCACTAGAGAATACAGAAAAAAGTAATAAAGTCAGAATCAAAAATGATAGTTGATATTAGATCTTTTCTAGCTGTGTTTCACTTCATTTGGAATCTTTAATAACACTAATTCATTATAGCTCCTCATCTTACGTAGTACAAAGTACAACGCAAAAAGACATAAAGCAATAAACAGAATAGAATTATGCAGTACTCGCATGGCATTCATGTAAAATCCTTTGCTTTTCAAGTAAAAATCATTTATTTCCTCTTGGGATCATTGTACTTCTGCTTTGGTGATTTTGGACATCTATATTGGCCACACGTCCATGGCAAATCAGAGATTGTTATCGCAATCTTACTTTATCCATTAAAATGTTCAAAGTGAAATAACTGAAGTTTGTTTTGTATTTCAAAGTGCCTAAGCAAAAGGCTATAATTGTCATCTGGTTATTAGGGACTGAAACATTCATTTGAGCAATACATCAGACAATTGGAAGCACCTTGTTTTCTGTACTTTGATAAACTTAAGTCTGTAAAATTACGAGTTGTTTAGTTCTCCCAAAACAGTATGGACTTGACTTTACTCTTCTTGTTGAGGTGAAAGTCACTTTCTGTCTCCTGTTTCTGTTTTGTTCATCTTGTATGTGTGCTATGAAATCCTATTTTCCACATCTGTGTTCCTTTTTGGCGGCCTGACTCCTCATCACTTTCTGCTTCATATTCCTTTCTTGGTTCCTGCTTATATATGCTTTGTTCTCATTAACTTTTCAAATCTTTTCCAACATCATGATTTTTGGTGTGATGTGGAACTTACAATCATGCTGGAATAACACAGATTCAATGGCTTTCTCTGATTCTAATCTCTGCAATGGGCCAGCTCGTATACGGGAGAGGCACAATGTAGAAGGTCATCAGCAGATACAGAAACTATACAAATGTATTTTGACATCTAAATTTATGGAGATCAAATCTTATTATGCTATGAATTCTGAAATATTCGATAATAGTGGCAAGGTTATCAGTTAGCAAGGAAATCAGTCTGACTGTCAGGTGTTTGGCACATTTTATTCTGAGCTGAGTTATGAGGATTTCTCCAAGGACATAAAAGGCAAGTTTGCAAGTGGGGAAAAAATAGTGCTATAATTAAACAATGTGTAGACTTACAGATAAGTATTTAAAGGGCAAAAAGAAAGGAACAAATCTCACTCGTACCACTGAAACTCGAGCAATTTTTTTTCTTTATCAAAAATAAGAATGAAACCACTGTAGACTTGAAATGATCATTTTTAACAAAGCAAATTCACACAGATTTCTTAAGGTTGTATAATCCAACAAATGCATACGAATATCTTCTCGTTTTATTTTTCTGCAAGTCTGAGTCTTAGGCTGGAATTGGTGAGGTCGCAAGATGCGAACAGTTGAACGGGCTCCCTCCTTAAAGCAGACACCTGAGACTGACCGTTGCATAAGCAGGCAGCCTGAAACACGAGGAGAGCTCTGCATGGAGTGTTTGAGCTGGGGATCTTCTCAAATCACTTTATAGGGAAGAAGCGATTATGTTGGTATCTGAACAAGGAATTAAGCATGCCACTAAAGGATACAGAAATTTTCTTATCTTACAAGATTACACTATTCTACTTCATAATGAAATAAAAAAGGCTAAAGGGTTTCTTCTTCCTTCAAATGAATTATGTTAAGCCTGGTACCTTGCAAAAAGGCAGATTTGATCTCAATTTAGAATGAACGTGAGGGTTCTTAGGAGATAAGGGGAAGTGCTTAGAAGCTTAATTCTGAATATTTCACTCAAGATTTTGGTAGGAAATGATTCTTTTTTTTTTAATGCTGTTTATTTGTCTTGATAATAGATTTAATAGTTACAAATGCTTCTCCTATTCTTTTTTGATATAGTGAGAGAAGATGGTCTATGTACTGGTATGTCATATTGATTATCCTTAAAATACATTGTCTTAATGATTTAATGTGGGATCTGGCCACATCTGTCCTTCTGGAGTAAAGGGGTAGAAAATGAAATCTCGTTGTTCGTTCTGCCTCTGAAGCTGTGAGGTGGCTCCTGGGGCAGAGATGAAGCTGCTGTCTCTGGCCTTCTACAAAGCTCTGAACAGCTCCGACACTGCCTCTGAAGGAACTGCCATGGAGCCAGGCCTATCTTGCTTCCCTCCACCCTTAAACTGAAAAGGAAACATCCCAGAGTGCTAGCCAATTCACCCTGTGGGTATTAACAAATTACAAATTTGTCTTTGTGAGAACAGGAGGAATGGAGGCAACAGAAGGAAGGGTAATTTTCAGAAAGAATTCCTTTTACGTAGGGAAGTTGCAGTGTTTTTGGGCACTGAGGCTCAGGAGAGCTGAGAGGAGGGAGGAAGAAGAGGACAGGGAGATAGATGTAGCCTTCCAGGTGAACAGCTGTAAGAGCTGTAATGGACGCAATAGAGCTGTGCTCTATTTGCTATGAACCTTACTTAAAAACTAAAATGCTCGCCATTTGCCTCCTGTGTATTAGCAGATACATAGATACACAGATGTTTCCTCTTTCTTCCTCCAGTTTTGACTTAATATTTAGGGGCTTCTCACTACTCTTCTAACAGCGTTAGTAGGATCTGTGTCAGGCAAGGAGCTGATGAAGACAACCTAGCACAATGATGCACAGTGACACACAGCATCGTGGCCTTTGCATGTTTTAGAACTACTTAACACCTTTATGTTTAATCAGAAAATGCTTATACAACCATTTCAGCAGAGATACTTAAGAGAAACAAAGACTGCTAGAACTGCACAATTTGCAGAAAATAACTTTGTCCTTGTTATTGCCTGGAAACATGAATTTTCAAAGCAAAAGCTACTAGGATGAAAGAGAATAGAAAATAAAAGGAGCATGCATTCCTTTAGCAAAAGCTATGTGTTAAATTTCTGCAGTGATTATTTTCACACATTGGCATCTATAAACTTGCTTATTGTTTCCTTGTGTAGTCCCCAAATCTATCTATGATAGAAACAAGGATAGATGAAAATGATCCTGTTGAAAAGAAGATAGTGATAAAACAAACCGTAAAAGCCAGCTACGCTTGGCAGAAAATAATTGTTCCTAGTATCAAGAGAAAATGTACAACCAGTAGAAACTATAGAGACTGTGGAGTATTATCGAAAAGACAGCAGGAATTATAAATTAGGCCATGCATTCTAGAAAGCAATAATTATGATTCAAATGCAGAAGCACAAAGTGGTAGCTGTACAATTCTGTGCAACATACACAGTAAATATGCCTCCAAGTCTCCGTATTTTTAGTGACAAACAAAAACAATATATGACTTCTTTAAAGCAGAAGGCTTGCTTTTTTTTTTTTTTTTTTTTTTTATGTCAAGAAGGTATCCTGGAGTTGTGTCTTAGTAAGCATACACATCACTTCAAAAATATTCTACCTATAGCTATGACTACCTTTCTGGATTTAAGTGAGTATAACAGCTTTGTTTCAGGATACTTTGAAATAATTTTCAAAGCATAAAAATTAGTAGTTTTATTTGAAGAGAATCAGGAATAAGAATTAATTTTTCTGAAATTGAAAAACAAAAGTGAACTGTTACCTAGAAAAGCATTTTTGTACTAATTTCTGTAAATAGGTTTTGATCAATAATGATTTTAGAAGCACTTCTATATTTTTTTCCTTCAAGTCTTTAAATAAAGCTTATAAAGAAGCTTCTTCTTTAAGAAGCTTTAGGAAACTTTATTTCAAAATGATTTATGGCACTACTTGCTTTATTTAATCTGGAATATAGCAGTGTAGATCAGACTAAAATCTGTACCACATTGTTTTATTTTTAATTGTCAACAAACATAATGAAAGAAAAAACTTCATAGCTTTTGGAGCTCACTTTAATGATTTATATTGAAATTAAGTTTGTCAATATGATAGTTGAGTTTAATTTTATCATGTATTTAACTTTCATTTAATGCATGATACAAAAAGCTTTTAGAATGTGAGGTTTTTTCATGTCTCAAACTTATACTTTAATTCAGTAGCATGTGAGACATTTGTCACTATTATTTATTTGAAAATATTGCGCAGACAACAACTGGTGCATAATTAACACTGGTATCAGCAACTAAAACTGATCTGGTAGGCCTGATTCTGTTGCAACTATTGTTGTTTGTCACAATAGCGATGAAAATAGCAATACTCATGTAACCATGTATCACAATAAGTAATTGATTTCTACAGACAAATCAACAGAGAAATGACATTATGATGTTATATTAGTGTACATACTTAGGTGGTTTTTGGACAATAATGTACTATTCTTAATAGTTCTTGAGCATATCAATTTTATTTAATTACTTTCAAAGGCTGCCCTCACAGAGCGAAGGTCTGTGCAGAGAGACGAAGAATGATGAATTAGTCTCCAAAAATGGTTCAGTTTTTAATTGTTTTTGCTACTCTTTTAAGAGAGAAATTTGGGCTGAATGTAACATGATCTTTACTTGGTCAGTTTCTGAAATTGGGCTTAGTGATAAATGTTGCTCACAGACGCAGTAATCAAAAATATTCAGATTGAGTTGCCAAATGAATAAAGGTGTTAGGTCTACATTCATTTAAGTCCTTGGAAGGAATGCAGTATGGTTTTTTTATTGCTCCAAATAAAATTATAGAGCAGATAACTTCCTACAAATTGTTACATTCAGTGGAACTAAGAAGCAGAATCACATTTTTACGCTAACAAGAAAGAAATATCAGAGTACGAAAAGCTAATCAACAATAATGGTGGTGTGAGGTGATTCTAGCAAGGTAATCAATTCCTCATGATTTGCTCTGTTGTTAATTTAACCACCTCTAAGTATGAGGGATGCTCTGAAAATAGTGCTCCCTACTTTATTATGTTGGCCCGTGATGTCAGAGGTGGATGTTGGTGGAATGGCATTAGATAACCTTAGATAACCTTTCCACCAATATTCTGTTATTTTTTTGCTGTGTGACAGATGGCAGCAGAGGGGCAGTTTGACAAACTGGCATCTGACATGGAAGTGTGGATAGAGTGAAGATGTGTCTTTGAATTCCTCCATGCAGAACAAATTGCACCCATTAACACTTGTTGAATGTTTATGGAGACCAAACAATGGCCCTCGGCACAGTAAGGTGGTGAATGGTGTGTTTCAGCAGGGGTGACAGCAGTGTGAGAGATAAGCCGTGTTCTAGATGGCCACACAGATTTCTACAAGTGCAGCATACATACTCTTGTTCATCACTGGTGAAAATGCATAGCTAATGGTTATGAGTATGTTGAAATATAGTGTTTTGTAGCTGAGAACGTGTTCTATCAACTAGTGTTATTGTGCTCTTTGTATCTGTTGTAGTTTCCATGGAAAGATATAGGTGGCATTACTTTTGGAGCACCCGATGTATCTAATAACCCTCCTATTTTTCTTACAGCTGTTTTATTCTTTTTTTTTCCCCTTTAATTTCTAACTTGCAGCGATGTCCTTGCTTGCTGTCAAAGGTGCATGTTGCTGTTTCAGGCCAGGTCCGATGAGGGCTGTGAATCTTCAAGGAACTTCTTCCACTTCTCTATGAAAGGCTTGTTGCCACAATATTATGTTTAGCACAGTGGATAGTAATGCTGCAGTATTTCCTTTCTTAGTTATAGCACACATAGAGAATACCCTAGAGTTTGGGTAGCAATGTAGTCATGTAAGCTCTGGAAACAGAAAGGAAGCTGGAGGCAAATTTAGTGAACCCTAAAAATGAAAGATTTTCAGAGTGAAAAATACATCCTCTTGTATTTCAATATATGTTTAATGTGGTTAATTATCATCTTTTATCAACTTAATCAAGTTGAAGACATAACACAAATGATTATCGCTTTCAACAGTAGCAGACATTAAATGAATCTCTAGGTTAATGTCTCCTAGTATAAATTGGTTGTTTAATTATTAGAGAAACAAAGCACGTGGCTGATGTGCAAAGGGCTAGTGAGTGATTTTAAAGGACTGTTAATCTTAGAGTATTTTTTCTGATTGAATACTCAGAAGAGTACATCAGATGCGCACTGGTTTTGAATTACTTCATTCCTTGTGGGTCACTAGAAGTAATGAGATAGTTGTAACTTCTGTATACTGATGGACTGAGAGTGAAGGAGGTCACCTGTATTAAGAAAAGATGGGAATAACTTATAAAATGTTAGCCCCTAACATTCCTGTCTGAATTTTTCATTAATCAGAATTTAGCTTTTTTGCTTTAAAAGAACAGTCAATTTGACTTAATTTTTCAAGCTTTTTTTTCCAGTTGGTTTCTGTTGACAGTTCAGTGATTAAATACTTTTTTTCTATAAAGTATCAGGATTTTCTGTATCATGCGTTAAATTAGGAAAAGATCCTACAGAAAATTACATTCTTACAAATACACAAACATAGCTTCTAGAATTCTGCAGACAAGTTTAGTTTTTTAAATTTCTGAATTCTTTTAAAATCTGCTTTTAATAGTCTTGTGTAATCATTTATAAAATGCAAGTATTAGACCTCTGTGTTTGAGATATACTATTGTCTCCCTTTGCAAGAAATTTACCTTCTAATTAGTCAATCCATCTAATGCAATAAATTTCATGAAACATTCAATAACTCCCCCAAATGGCTGTTGCATATTCATTCATCATACTTCTCCTTTCTATTTCTCAGCTATATTGACTTTTGATATACATATGTTCCCTAATAATACCGGTGAGAATTTTATTAGGATAAGTAAAAGGGCTTAAACCCCTTCTTATTTCAATGAAAAGCACAAAAAGTATGTGTATCACCTATGGCCAAATATGGCTGTGATGTAGACAGCCACACTTGATTTCCTATTATTTCTGTATACACATGTAGACCTGATTTAAGCTATAACCAGAGAGTAAAATAATCTTGATCCATGCTGCCTCAAAACATGTTTCAGCCTCTTCAATGTTACTTAATATATGGTTAAAATTTATTTTCTGAAGTCTAGCTTTTAAATCAACAAATTCATATTTTTCAAAAAATATATTGAAATGCTCTGATTTAAGACTTCTAGAGAGAAAGTCTTTTGCCCATTAAAGCAAGCATAAATAACTCAATTTCTTCCTAACTAGCGAGGAAAACTAGCTTAATCATCCCACTGACTTTTTCCAGCTATCTTGCATACAAACTCTTCAGTGCCTTTTTGAGTGAAGAATCCTTCTCCTCCACCCCGGCAGTCTCGTAGATCTGAATACTAACTGTTCATTGACAGAATGAAGTTGTTAAAAAGACTCAAGGTACTCCAAAATCATCTTAAGCATCCATCTGCCCCTCAAGCAATGTCTCTCATGTCCCTGGACCTTTAGGCAGTGGCTGTGGGAGTAAAATACCTCTCACTGTAACTAAAAAGCAAGTTCAAGACCACCTGATGAGACTGAATGTGTACAAGTCTATGGCACCTGATGACATGCATCCCCAGGTCCTGAAGGAGCTGGCTGACGTAGTCACCAAGCTACTCTCCATCATATTTGGAAGTCATGTTGGGAAAAGTCCCTAGCGGGTGGAAAAAGGGAAGCATCACTCCCAGTTTTAAGAAAGGGAGAAAGGAAGATCCAGGCAAGTACAGGCTGTTGAGCCTCCCGTCTGTGCCTGGGAAGATCATGGAGCAGATCCTCCTGGAAGCTATGTTAAGGCACATGCGAGATGAGGAGGTGATCTGAGGCAGCCAGCGCGGCTTCACCAAAGACAGATCACGTCTGACCAATCTATTTGCCTTCTTTGAAGGAGTAATGGCATCAGTAGACAGAGGAAGAGTGATTCATGTCATCTACCTGAACTTCTGGAAGGTATTTGGTATGGTCCCACATCACATTCTTATCTCTAAACTGGGAAGGTATGGGTACGAAGGGTGGACTATTCAATTGATAAGGAGTTGGTTGAACAGTTGTAGCTGTAAGGCTGTGGTCAGTGGCCTTACGTCCAGGTAGAGGTTGAGTGGTGCAGTTGATACAGTAGAAGGAAGTGATGCTGTCTAGAGGGACCTTGGGAAGCTTGAAAAGTAGGCCAGGAGACCCTAATGAGGTTCAAGTGCACCTGAGTTGGGGCAATCCCAGATATATGTGTACAGACTGAGAGAAAAAGAACTTGAGAGCAGTCCTGCTGAGGACTTAGGGATCCTGGTGGATGAAAAGCTGGACATGAGTGCTTGCAGCCTCAAAGGCCAACTTTATGCTGGGCTGCATCAAAAGAAAGGTGGCCAGCAGGGAGAGGGAGGGGATCATTCTCCTCTACCCTACGCTTGTGAGGCCCGACCTGAAGTTATGCATCTAGGCCTGGGGCCTCCAGCGCAAGAAAGACGTGAAGCTGTTGCAGTGGGTCCAAAGGAGGGCCATGAAGATGGTCAGAGGGCTGGAGTGTCTCTCATGAAGAAAGGCTGAGGGAGCTGAGCACGTTCAGCCTGGAGAAGACCAGACTCTAGGGATATGTCATTGTGGCCTTCCAGTGCTTAAAGAGACTTACGTGCTTAAAGACAGGAGACTGACTTTTTACATAGTATGATAGTGATAGGACAAGGGGAATCTTTTTCAACTAAAAGAGGGGACGTAGAGATGAGCTGTTAGGAGCAAATTTTTTTTACTCAGAGGGTGGTGAGGCACAGGAACAGATTGCCCGGAGAAGTTGTGGATGCTCCATCCCTGGAGATGTTTAAGGTCTGGTTGGATGGGGTCCTGCACAGCCTGATCTAGTGGATGGCAATCCTGCCCATGTCAGAGGGGTTGGAACAAGATGATCTTTGAAGTTCCTTCCAACCGAAGCCACTCTATGATTAAAGTAGTTAAAAATCAGTCACTTGGGCTCTTTGTACTGTCACACACTACAGCTGCAATCCATGACTCTTCCATCTGGCACAGATTTTCATCAGCCTCAACAGATGTAGCATGGTAGGTCAACACAGGGCAGCCTAGCAAATCAGACCAGACTAATGTGTTGATTCCTTTTATGGCAATAATAAATTAAAATTCTTGCAGTATTCTTGGACTCTATAGTGCAACAGTAATTTGGTGAGTGTTGTTGTATCTAAGCATATTTTAAGCTGTTCAATGGATAGGTTACCAGAGGTTAGTTTCCGTGTTTGTTTAAACCTCGTTCATTATTCAATTACTACATCCAAGTCCCTTGGATGTTTTTCCTCCTCATTAACTGTGTACAAGTCTATTAAGCTTTGACCAACATGGGAAAGAAAGAATCTAGGTGGTGAATGTTCAGTATGTGCCATTATGCAGTGATTCTTAAACAGATTAAAACTACTGAGGCATTCAGTAATGACTGTCTAATGCTAGAAGGTTAGTATTTGTTAGTTCATTACTGTTGTTAAAATTATACAAAATGAAATTCTAACAAGTTCCCTACCTTCAGATATGTAATAAACATCTATATTCTTACACGCAATGTGAGCATGTAAAAATATGCTATATTGTCTAAGATAAATTGATCATATTCTTGGATCTTTCAAGTATCAGCCATTTAGAATACTTTCCAAAGGCCACCCAAGGCAAAAAGGTGGCATAGTGTGTTCCTACATATATCTGTGAAATTAATTACATTTCTAATACTTTATCGGATACAGAGTAAGGGAGTATTTGGCATTTTAATTTCTCAGATATTTAGAATGAAGTTAAATTTAATGAATTACAAGGAATCTAACACATGAAAAAAGGCTTATGAAAGCTTGAATAAAATCTTTTGCCATTTAATCTTCTGAGAGTTACCTTCATGAGCTTCAGTCTGGCAGAACATCTGCAAAAGATAAAACTGAGGTTGCTGAAAGGAGCAATGTAAGATTTTTTTTTTAAAATAAAATTAATGTTGTTTCATGTGCCACAGATAAAAAATAAATAAATAAATAAATAAATAAAAAAGCTTAACAACAAAACATACCTAAAATAAAAAATCCTTGGAGGTGTGATTCAAAGTTTTGAAATAAATATATGAACTTCATATATGAGGGGGACCTCTGACGTTGCCATATTGAATGGAGTACTTGGTAGGATAAATATTATGATTGCTAATATGGTAATATCTGAAATTAGGTAGTTTGAGTGAAGTGGAATTATTTCCCAAGCTGAGAATTCCACAGTCTTCAGAGGGACTTGACTTTAAATATTCTACCTTGGTAAAGTACCCACTAGATCTGTATACTTGATTGAAGTTGTAGATTACTTTCTTCCTCATGAGCATAAGGTTTATAAAAGGAGAGAGATCTAATGCTTGCCAATTTTCAGAGAACTTGTGTCCATTCCTAACTCCTGGATAGCTCTTGGAGCTATATGACTAGGGTGGAAACTAAGAAAATGCCATGGACTTTCCCTAGGGATTCTAATCCTCATTGAAGCCATTTAGTGATAAAGTAGCATGACAAAGTAGAAATCTAGCTGAGAAAGGCACTTGTATTTCCCCGTGTGTTTCAAATGCAATGTTTCAGTACCACACACTTTGTAGGACATTCTTTGCCTTACCCTGCCTGATGTGTTAGTGAAATCCAAGTAATATGCCCAAACTGTTTTACACGTAGACCTGCAAAATAGATTGCTGTGTATTAAAGATAAGAAATTTTCAGTCTGTGTATAACAATTACCGAGATTACTTCTTTTTTTATCTGTTACATCTGCATTTCTCATCCGTCCATCACCATGTTTATTTAGTCTTTATGATATTCGGCAGTTACTGCCTGAGAGTCTGATAGAAATAGACTTCGTTTTAGTAAAGCATTTTATTTAGATTCTAAATGTTTATTCATTTCTTCAGCATGTAGCTGGTCTTACCTCCTTTTCAATGTACAGCTCTTCTACGTTATCGTTTCACATTCAAACAATGTTAATGATTAGCAGTGTCTGAAACCAAATGCTGACCTTAAACACCTGTAACTTGTGGCTAGAAGTCCTCTGTTCATCCCTTAGATGTTTTTGAATCATTAAAGAAATCTCTAGTCTCTCTCTAGTAATCAGTAACTACTGTTGTCAAAGAACAAGAACTCTTGATTTTTCTAGTTATGCCTTGGAGAACTATTGATGGACAAATCATAAAATGGCATCTGATATGCATGTATATTTATTCCTGCATTATTATATTTCTCCTTTTGAAGATCTCAAAGTCTCCTGACGCTGTGATCTAAATGCCATTTTAATATGTAATCCAGTAGTTGAGCAAGAGGAATAAATATTTAGGAAAACTCAGCATAATGAAAAAACTTCTTGAAAACTTGACATTGAATCATTTAGTGCTGGAAGCTTGTCTTAAATTCTAGCTTTCTCTAATTTCAGGACTGAATAAAAACAAAATAAGGTAACTGAGGCAGTTTAAAAAAAATTGCTTTCTCACACTTAGATTGGTATCACATTTGCAAAAACCATCTAATATTAACTGAAATTAATTCTGTAAATATACCTGTAAGAATCCTGGCCTATCAGTATCTTCCACCAGGCACAAAATAGTGCATTCAAACATGCCAAGTATAAATGTTGTATTGAACAAAAATAAACTACTTTCTGTTAAATCACCTGTCTTTAAGTCATATCTAGGACATATACCCAGATAAAATAATAATTCATTTATTAAGTTTAATGTAACCTTAAGATGTTTTAACAACTGGAATTGTAACAGAACTCAAATTGTTTCTAATCGTTTTTTATACAGATGAAGAAAATTTTAAAGTAGCTGACCTTAAAGTAGTAAAACCTCTTCTGCTACTAATGATATGAATGGTAAATGAAAGTCCATTATAACGTGGGTAATGTAGCAACTACAGTAATTTCATTTCAATGAGGAAATTTTAGCCTTGAAAGATTTATAAGCTAATTACTGAATGCTATAATGAAACAAATGGAACTCTTTATTTTCATTGTGGTAACATTGAATTGCTACTAAGCATTTCCTCAGTAAAGATACCTTCTAAATGCTGGTAGGTCTGAATGTTTCTATTTAAATTTCAAAATTTCTTTAAGCTCCAACATTTTTTCCCCTCCCAATAAAAATCTTTCAAGAGTAAAGCCTCCACACAGTACTTTGGACAGGCAGTAAAAGAGCCCATGAACAAATAGGGTTTCTAATGAGATTTGTAACACAAAAGAAGCTGCTACCCATGTGTAATTTTGATATTTAGATTGGCTCTTCATGTTTGAAGTCTACATCAAAGAAAAAGGAAAGAAAGAAATAGCACACTCTGGATGTTTATCCTTCGGTAATTTAAATTTCACAATAACCTTAAATTATCTTCATGGAGAGCAACTACTTGAAATTGTGTGTTATTCTCTCAAGTCAAACAAGCATATGAAATTGTTTCCAGTTTACATCCTCCTTTAAACAGTGAATATGAGTGTTTACCAAGGTACTTTCAGAAGCCAGTATGTGCAAGCCTGAATGAAATCAGTATTTCAACGTAAAAGATTGCTGTCCAAAAGCAGAGAACTTCAGTGTCTGCTTCTGTTGCCAATAGCTTAAAGAGGTTTACAATGTTCTCTTTGCATCAAATTCCTCATGGCATTGTAAGGAAGCATTTTACTTTCCTGGATAGAAGCAAAGGCCAGGAATGTCAGTGCAACATAGAAATGCTTCACAGCTTTCCCAAGGAACAAGATGCGCTTTCTCATCATCAGCCACAGCAGTTGTGAAAGCAGGATTGCAAGGAGTTAAGGTCTTATGTGTTTCTTTCAATGTGCATGCTGCTGCTTTGGGGGGCTGGTTGTAGGAGGGTAGTGTACAAAGTCACAGCAGTATGGCTCTTGAGCAGAGTGAATGTAATACCATGCCAGTTTTGGAATGTTTTCCTCATACAAAAGTACTAATTATTTGGATATAGTTAGTTTCTTTCAAAAAGAAAAGAAGGCAGACATGGAGCACCCCATGAAAATACTGGAATCTTAAATTATCTGCCTGCAAAGTCCCATTGTGGTGGTCAGGCCTTGAATCAGATGCATTTCAGCAGAAAAACATCAGTGCAGAATACAGGGTTTTACGGAGGAACTAGTACCAAAACATCTGTGTTCTTGATTCAGTTTCTTTAGTCTTTTTCCATGATGACCCACATTTCTGTGTAGTAATGTTCAGCTCTCATCCTCAGAAACACACAGTGTCTGTCCCTCCCTTCTGGAACTATAACAGGAAATTTTCCGATAACTTCAATAGGGACAGGAATAAAACATTTATTCTCATGATTGGAACGTAGGAT
>WBMW01001316.1:218766-248698 GCA_013396635.1 Penelope pileata | reverse complement strand
ATGGCTTAGTGGGTAATCTTGGTAGTACGTGAACCATTGGACTAGATGATCTTGGAGATCTTTTCCAACCCTGATGATTCTATGTTTCTGTGAAACAACAGCATGGATTCTGCTCCTCACGGTGCCTGTAACATTTGCACTCTTATTAGAGAGGCATCTCTGTTCAGGTGACTCCATAGTAGCAACATTCCTTGCTAGAGATTACAAAGATCTGGATGAGAACCGTATGATACAAGACCATTGAAATGTTACTCACCACAACAGAAGAAAAATTTGCTGGAATCCTACTGGTATTAAATCTCTGTGCAGATGGTGTCAGGCATGATTTTATTAGCAGACTAGATATGCTGTTAAAAATTATATCTATTATATCCATCCCAGAGGCATTCATTCAGAAGAGAGTAATGGAGCTCAGCTGACAAAAGGGATTTGTCCATTCGGACATGCTGCAGGGCCTTGAGATAGGAAATAATTCTCACATAAGCAATTCCTGGGTTAAAATATTAATTTATAGGAGATACGTTAAAAATAGGTCTTTTGAGGATATTTTATGTTGTTCAAGGTTCTCATTTTTAGAATCTTTAGAGCTTACCTCACCTTGTAAGAGCTTGCAAATCCAATCCCAGTGATTTGTGTGACCACATTCACACACTGCAAGGCATAATAATTTCCTGAGGAAGGAGTATGTTAAGCGCAGCAGCCCTGGTAATGGCATTCTCTTTCATAGCACCTCTCCCAGAGATGCTATGAGGGGGTCGGCCTCTTCTCCCAGATAACTACTGACAGGACAAGAGGGAATGGCCACAAGTTGCGGCAGGGAAAATTTAGATTAGATATAAGGAAAAACTTTTTCTCTGAAAGAGTGGTCAGGCACTGGAATGGCTGCCCAGGGAGGTGGTGGAGTCACTGTCCCTGGTGCTGTTCAAGAAGCGTCTGGATGAGGTGCTAAGGGATAGGATTTAGTAGCTTAGTGGGTAGGGATGGTGATAGGATAGGAATTTTCCTTCTACTTTCCTGCCAGATTGAATTGCTGTTTTCTGATTATCTCCAATTCATTGGAGTTCTAAATAATGGAAAATGGATATGGATGGGGTCTGACCCAAACTCAGCCTCTGTGTGCACACCGCACAGTGCTTAGGTGTCCTATGGTGTCATAGCACAAATCACTTCAAGGCCTGAGGATTCCATGTAGTGCTGTTGCCCACAGGTGATTAACATCATGAGCATCTTCCCATCTCAGTTTCGTTACCCAGTCAGCAGCAGAAGGGGAATGCCTGTGTGCCACCCCTGCTCTGGGCTGAGCGCTTCTTCAGGCATGGGGCTGAGCAGCCACTGCCCACATGGTGCTGGTGGAAAGGGACAAAGTGCGTGCAGTGCAGCATGGCCCTGCGAGCTGCCCCATGAGGCCCTTGGGATGTCCTGGAGTTTCTTTGTGTGGCAGTGCAGGGCAGGTGTGCTATGTCTGTGGGGAGTGAATTGGCAAGTCTCTCACTGCCATTGAGTGACAACAGGACAAAAACTTCACTGAGCTCCAGAAATCTTGGTAACTCAACACAGCTCTCTGTTATCAGAATGTCTTAGTTTCTAACAGAAGTTACGCTTCTCGTAGTGTCTAGTATGAATTTATCTTGTACCTCCGAGATACTGATAACATCCTGGCAGTGTTGAGCGGAGCCGAGGACATAACTCACTTCTGCATTCCTCTGCCAGTGAAATAGTTAAGGGGGGCATAAGGAGCTGGGAACTGGGAGGGGACAGGACCAGGGCAGCTGACCCAAATTGACCAAGGAGCTATTCCATCCCATAGAACATCATGGGATTGGTTGCTGTGTTTTCCGGGTTCCGTTCGTTACGGAAGGGGCTAGCCGGGAGGAAGGGTCACCAGTGGCTGTGAGCCCTTGCTCTGCGTATCCTCTTTATATAAATATATATATATATGTACTGTTATTTCTTTTGTTCTCTTTACTATTTTAGTAAATAGCATTTATCTCAACCCACGCATTTTACTGCATATCTCTCTACTTCTCTCCCCCGTCCCATTTGGGGAGGGGGGAGAGTGAGTGAATAACTGTGGAACTCAGCTATCTGCTGGTATAAACCATAACACAGAACAAACTTTACCCTCTCTTAACACTTTAGGGGAGGATTTAAAACTGTGAAGCAACTGGTTAATTAGGAGAAAGACTCCTGTGTGGCTCAGCTTTCCTTGCAGCATTGCTCTCCCAAGTCTCAGGCATTATTTTATTGTCTTTAATACCTCTTGATTGCATCTTATCTTGTCTTGATTGGCTTTGTGGCTTGTTAGACAAAAAGGGTGCTAATCTTTGTTAATTAGTTCCTTATTAGAGTCAATTGAGATTTGTAGCACAAGGAGTGAGCTGTATTTCTGATGATAAATAATTGGCTGTCAAAGAATTGTTAGCGTGAAATCATGTCATTATAAGTGATGATACTTTAATATTTAGTGGTTTTCTGTGTGGTTACTACAGTACTTCTTATCTCTTCCAGCTGTGTTTGTCCCTAGGCATTTGTCCTCTAGTTGTGTCTCTGGTTTGGACACAGCCTACCTTTTTGAGATATTTATCTTCGTATTACATTCTGTGATTTCTTTACTTTGTTGCTAGAGAGCTTATTTCATTCAGAAAATTGTCTTCTGTAAATGGCAGGGAACACTTGTATTGCTTCTGTCTTAGTTTCTAGCTGAAACAGAAGTTACTTTTTCTCACAGTGTCTGGTATGAAGCTTCGTTTTGGTTCTAGAAGAAAAACAAAGCTAATAACATCTGGCAGTGCTGAACAGAGCCAAGGACATTTCAGTCTCCCAGCTGCTCGTATTGCTCTGCCAGCAAGGGGCTGGGGGGCACAGGGAGCTGGGAGGGGACAGGACCAGGGCAGCTGACCCAAACTGCCCAAAGGGATATTCCATACCATATGGCATCGTGTGATATAAAGGAGGGGAGTGAGCTGGGGAGGGGCCGCTGCTCAAGGAAGGGCTGGGCATTGGTTGGTGGGTGATGAGCAATTGCTTTGTGCATCATTTATTTTTGTGTGTATATAGATAGATATATATAATTACTGTTACTTCTTTTGCTTCCTTGCTGTCTTAGTAAATAGCTTTTATCCCAACCCATGAGTTCTACTGTATTTTTCTCCTACTCACCCCAGATGAGCTGCTGCTGGCTCAGGAGGAGGACCCACAGCTGCTGGCTGCATAGCGGAAGCCTCCACAGCACTTGCTCAGCTCAGGGAAGTGCCACCGGGAGAGAAGCCTGAACCCAAATGAAGTCTTTTGCCTGACTGTGGCCTGACACAGGGCTTTTTCATGGGAGATAAGAGGAGGTGTGGTTTACAACATCAATCCATGTTGAAACAAACAGTACCTTAGGAACCGAGCATCTTGCCCCTAGTCCTGCCCCGCTTTGCTTCAACTCTGATGCATTGGCCTGGGTCAGCACTTTGCTTTCTCCTGGGTGAGAGGGGAATGTCAGCAGCTTTGAGGGTAATTAAAAACTAACCTAGAGTGGAGCTGAGTCCCAATATATTGGCCTGTGCTAGTGAGGAGCTGCCTCAGGGCAAAGCAGTCCCCTCGCAGCAGGGTTGGCCAGCGGGGCGTGATGGCATGGAAAAGGTGACTGTGCCATACTGACTAAACCAAGCAACAGGAACAAGCAGAGTGGGAGAGTGTGTGTGTAACCTCTGCATTATTTTTTTATTCAATTTGTAGCCCTAATGCGTGTACATGTTTGATGTTATACAGGGCTCAGTGAGACGTCAGGTGTGCCCACTGCCATGGAAAGGTGGGAAGATTTCCTCTTGCAGCGCTCTGCCTTTCCATACAGCACTCAATTCACTAGGACTCCTTGAAATTACACAGGCTATTGCTTTGCAGAAGGGTTGGGGTGTTTCTGATATGGGTATCCTGGCCTAGGAAATGCTCAGCTGGTGACTACTTGAACGCATTTCTTTCCCAAGAAGCAGAGAAAACATAGTATGGACAGCCTTACACATTATGGGTGCTTTGCGGCACGAAAGAGAAGTGGGGCAAAAAGCTTGAAAATGGAAAAAATTAAGGATGAAAAGTGCCAGTTTGAGCAATACTTGTTTAAGAAATCCTTGGGTTATGTGTTATTCTCAAGCCCTGAACTGTGTTGCATATCATGACCATGCATTTTGCAGAGCAGAGAAGTAAGTCAGTGAATTTAGTCCCAATGGTAAGTTTTTAAGTAGTCTATTTTACTGCTTGTTTCCTGTTTTCTTACATTATGGATGTAGCCTAGAGATAATTCCCAAATATATATATATATTTGATTTGCTTTTATTGTCCAGCAGTACATTCATTTTACAATACTAACAGAAATATTTTTCTCTTCTAATAACACCCACAAAAAAGTTGTTACTGTGACTCTCTCTAGAATCACATTTGTTTTAAAGATTTCTCTGAAGTGGTGAAGATACATACTGAAGCAAGTTACCTCTCATAAGTCATAGAGTCACCTTTTAATTTTGCAAAAAGGTCAAATATTCAATCTTGCTAAAATCCAGTGGGACTTTTATCTTCAAGTCTCTGCAGCTTCAGTTCTGCATATTTACCCCCAGCTGCTCGTCCTTTAGCAGTAGGATTTACCAAAGTCAGTACTGAAGTTCAGAAATGTGCCTCGGTGTCATTGCTCTGGTATTCCCATTCTGTGCTAAATTTTACTCATTTGTCCTGTATGTGCCCGTGGCATGTACCAGGGAGCTGCTGACACCCCTCTGTAGGCAGCATGGGCTGTGCTGTAGCTTTGCAGTTACTTCATACAGCACAGTGCTTTTAAAAGTATCTCCTCTGCCCACGAGAGATGGCAGCATACAGATCTGTAGAGCCTTCTAATGCAAAGTCTGTCCGAAATTTAATCCTGAAATTACATTCTTCCATTGCACAGTGCCAGTTCTTTTGTACCAGTTCATCTGTTGTTTTGGCTACCCCTCTGTCTCTAATCTCTTTAATATACTGTGCAAACCGTGCTCTCGTCAAGAAGCTTTACATCAGAACTTGTAAGTTTTATCATTTCTTTCAAGCAATGTAGTTGCACAACAACCGTATTAAAAACAAAACAAAAACAACCAAGAAATCAAATGCTCATAAATAAGCTAGCCTCTGGGCATTCTGTTTTACTGTGTGGTGGTCTGAACTCACATGTGAAAAATAATACTGTTTTATTTCTCAAGGATACGGACCAAAGTCTAAAAGAGTTCCAGTATTTAAGTTACTGAAAAATCACGGTATTTACTGGAACTATTTTTTGCTTTTAAGATACTGTGTGCAGAATGATGGAGATTTAAATAGTGCATAAGATATTTTGACAATGAAATATTTTTTGAGGTAGAAACAGAATGTTTGTGAGTTATGAGCTTTAGCCTCAGCGGTCAGAATAATGTGTGTATTCCCATTAGTGCAAAAGAACTCATAAATCAGAGTAGCAAGATGCAGTGCTCACAAATGCTCACAGATATGCAAGTGCATGTACTCTGCTTTCTCTCAGCTGAATAGCTGTGTTTCAGTCATTATCTTGAAATATGCTGGTAAAAGTCAGCATAGCGTGCCCCATGGTCTAGTGAAATAAGCTCCGGCTTATTTCTAGCTCCGGCTGACTCTACCCACAGTGATAGATGAGATGGCAATCGGATGGTCTTGAATATTTTATTAATAAGAAAATTTGCGGCAACTTCTCAAACACTATTTCTGTACTACAAGTTGGAAAACCCTAACTGAATGAAGGTAGAACCAGTGTGGACATGCTCTTTCCAGTGCTGAATATTGCAATTGCATGTGCTCTAGCCCGTGCTGTCACTACTGGAGCACAGGTTTCCCCATCAAATGAAAAGAAAATGGGAAAATCATAATGGGAGGAGTAGTCAGCATCTTGGAGAACTGTGTGCATAAACTGTATACAGTACTTTGAAGCTCTCCTTCGAAACTTGCTGTGAGATGCCTTCAGTAACCCGGTGTCCAAGGTGTGATAAACATCACACTGAGCAGTTTTAGCTGAACCTACAAAATGCTGTGGAGCCAAGCCACGTGGGAGGTGTGTCCCGCCTCCCTTCTTTTCGTGTTCTTTTGGTGATTGTTGCTACATAAGTACAACTTGCTGCAGAGTTTAACAGGAAACATCATCCTCAGTTGAGTGAAGGATGCACTTAGTGCAGGAGTCACTGCTAACGAGCAGAAGAACTTGCAGAATGGGAGCTGGTCTTCTGTATCTGTTCTCGGTCTGTTCTTTGTTCTGGACGTGTAAATATGTGCATAAAATGAACATTATAGTGTAACATGGGAAGCAGAGATGCCATCAAGGAATGTCAAGGGAAGACTCCTCATCTTAGTGATTGCCTGTCTAACAAGTTACAAACATCTTCAACGTGAACCTAAAGAATTAAGCGTGGTGCAGGACAAAGCAACGGTCTTGTTAAATAATAATTTAGAAATTGGTATAAAAGAATACGTTAGTACCTGTCATTTAAAAAATGACCAGTTCTGAACTTAAGTCTATTGTGAATAAGGTAGGGATTCAGCCCTCCAAGACATACTGTAGGGGATTTCTTTTAATAAGACCTGAAAATAGGCCGTGAGCATAAGGCCACAGAACAGAGATTTGAAAGCCTCAAGCCAGCTTTCTCTTTTGCTGTTGTAATTTGACCCAGCTATTGTATTTAATCACTGAACATGAGGCAGCTACAAGCTTCCATCCCTTGGATAACTTTTTGGAAGTTCAGTAATTTGAAAAGTTTCAACTATTTCCCATCATGACTAGATGATTTAAAAGTACAGGTAAAGCCCTTTCTCAAACATTTTGGATGAAAAAAGACGCTTAGTTGGGAATCTCCCATTCCCAGTTTTCCACTAGTAGCATTTGATGGGGGAAACAAAATACATGCTATTAAGATGTTTCAGTGAGGTGCCCAAGGGAAGGTAGGGAACACTTGACATGCAGTGAACCCAGACTTGCAGGAATCTGTTACCCTAATCTCACAAAAAAAAACTAAAGCACTTTCATGCCAGGGGGAGCTGAAAGTGCATAGCCTTGTGTGAACAATTTATACCTGCACAGAAGGCTGCTGAAAAGGATCGGGTGGTTACAGTGAATGCCAAGCTGAAGATGAGACAACAGTGTGTTCCATTGGAAATAAGGCAAACCACATACCGAGGTGCACTGGGAGGGATAAAGTCAGCAGGTAAGGGAAGAAGAAAGTTCATGACCATTCTTTCTTTCTTCTTGTTATAGGAGAATCAATGTTGCTGTAATGATATTTTGGTTTTATTTAGGAATATCTGTACTATCTGACTCTGAGCATGTTTCCCTGCGTCAGCTCACTTGCAGTACTTTAGTTTAAGCTAAATATCTGAGCTCAGTTTGAGAATACATGAGCTTTGCTTGTATGAAAGGCGTGGTTTATTAATCTTCTAAAGAACCTTTCAGACAGTGACTCCATATCACCTTGAATACTCTACTGTAACATTGAAGAAAAGCCTGGATCGACACTTCTCAAGAGAGCAGTGGTAGTAGAGGAGTGTTGGAGCTGATCCTGCTTTGGCTTAGCAGAATGGTAAAGGTGATCCCGGGTACCTTGCCGTTTTCTGTCAAAGAGATTCGTCAGCCCTCAGTAAAGTGTAGCGATGATATTTCTAGCTGCTTTTATTTCTCTGTCCATCGGTAGTTCTGCTCCTGCAGCCCTTTCAAGCACTAAAGGTCTGCGAAGCATGGCAGTCTGTGATCGCATCAGCCTGGTTCTGTTTTTCATAATATCAAGTGTACTGAGTTGCCCGGTTATTTGGCAGTTAGGATGGTGACCAACAGTTGTACAACTGGCTTCAGTGTACACTTAATTGTTGAAAATGGGATCCTTTGAAAAAGTTGCAGTTTAATTTTCCTCTTTTGTTGTAAAAATCTTACTAACAGGAATAACTTCTAAATGTGCAGTTTATTGGAGAGTCACTAATGTTGTCCTCCATGTTTTGCTCAAGCAAGCAAATGACATTTGACGCTACTAGATTTAAGACTGTATGAACACCCTGCACCCAAAGTATTGCAAAAAATCAAAAAAACGTTGTCTGTTACGTTAACGTCTTGGTTCCAGGCTCTGTGAAACTATTTTATGAGATTTACAGCTGCAGAAAATCTGCAGTTCTGCAGGCAATCATGATGTATTAAAAAGTTTGTGGATACAGACAGGGTCTGTGTGAACCTTCGAAACAAAACAAAACGATTATGAGTCCAAGTCTGCCTGGATAACACGTTAATCACCTTTTGGAATTTATTCCTTAATGCTAGTATGTAGAGTAGTAACTTAGAATTAAGTCACACGCATGTTTTAAAGAGGGATTTCTTTCTTTATTTGCAGATTCATTAGGAGGGCAGCATGTGCAAAATGTACTTCTGAAATTATGGGATTTTTTTGTTCTGAGTTTTGTCCTGTGTCTGTGAGAGATGTTTGGAGGTAGCAGAATGACACCTTCTGGATAGTGCTTGGCTTGTGCAGGTTTGTAATAAAGCATTTAAATCAACACTTGGAAAGATCACTTTATAAACTGGCATAGCTTTGCACACCATTGTAACTAAAATGGCAGCTATTAGTGGGTATTAGATTTCTTTAATCTCTCACCTCTTACGTCACACTGAAACAAGGCTTATGACAAAATTCATGCTTGTCTTATGCTTTGAGTTAAAATATGTGCATTTGAATAACATGAGTTTCCTCTGTTCAGGAAGCAATTTCTCTCGTCAGTGGAGCTGAAGAGCATCTAAGCCAGCTCCAAATGGTGTTGTATACCATGATATAACGCATATTATGGTGTTGAAATGAAGAGCCATCCTTTCATTAGATGTTGCACAAAAATGGGAAGGAAAGCAGGGCTTTCTAAGATTTGAATGTGTCATGGTTATTTTCCCCATTCTTTTTTTTAGATACTTAAAAGAAAAACTTCCTTGTGGCTCAAGCTCGTACAACTGTGATATGGATCAATGCATCTTGTCTTCCAACTTGAGAAATCTTTTACCACTTGATAAGGTTAAAAAGAACAGATTCCTCAGGCTAGAACTAGCATCAATCAATGCAGATACCTCCACTCCTGGAAAGACATAGAAAACAGTGCAGTACTGAATAGAATACTTAAAAGATTTCCTTTCTCCATTCGTATTGTTGGTTTTGTAACAAAAACAGATTCCAAAAGGGAGCTCAAGGTAAAATGGAAATGAACTTGGG
Source organism: Penelope pileata (assembly GCA_013396635.1). Classification (NCBI taxonomy): domain Eukaryota; kingdom Metazoa; phylum Chordata; class Aves; order Galliformes; family Cracidae; genus Penelope; species Penelope pileata. Next base: position 239,462 of record WBMW01001316.1, on the reverse strand, counting down.
CCACGCGACAGGCGGATTTTGGATTTTGTGTAGTTTTTAAAATGTTGGAAGCTACTGGCTGAGCTTTGCTAAAAAAAAAAAAAGTTTTCACATAGCTTTGATGTCTACTTGATTGATCATGAAACGAAAATGGAAACCACTGTTTTTTACTTAACCAATATGGCTGTACAGCTCAGGGCTGCGCAGTGGCAATTTGCTGAGGCTAAGACATTTCCTCCTTCTACCTCCTCCTTTCATCCCTTGACCATATTCAGCTCCGGAGTTCTCTTTTAATTAGAAATACTGCAGCAGCTCACACACCTTGTGCAATTTGGGATTCTTAGCTTCACACTGTAACGTGAAAGTGTACACAGTGTTCTTTGTCAAAAGGGCAAGAGGGGAATCTGCTTGGTTTGAATGAAGCTGTCTGTATGAAAGGAGCTTCTGAGTCTCTGTCTGCAGCAGTAAAGGACCTTTTGGTCATCGTAGCTGAATTTTGGCTAAGTCAAAATATTCGCTTGCCTGCACCTTCCCCAGATGCTGGTGAACAGACATCAGCGTAATCCGGCATGAAATAAGAGCCTCAGTTCTCAGATGGAAGAACAAAAGTTGATTTGCATTCATCACCTGCACAGGACACACCATTACAGCATTTGATGGGGTCTCTGAGATGCTGTGGGATGTGTACAAGGCCTTCTGCAATGTCTGTGCTGTCAGCTCCTGTGCAGACCCCAAGGACTCAGCCTCTGCATGCCTGTGCAAATCAGCACAGGACCTGGGCAGTGTCTCCTTCCATCAGGGGACTGGTGAGTGACATGTTTGCTCTGCTCTCAAGAGTGCCCAAAAGCCAACGCTGCCATATGACATGCTCAGGAGGCAGTAGTTTTTTGCCATGGAATTTTTGTTTCTTAAAGGAAAGCATTCACCTGTGTCTGTGTCACAGAAGTAAATGCAGGTATTAGAACTGCTCCCCACTTCCTGTTTTTTTCTTTTTTCCTATTTGAGTTTTCTTTCTCAGTGGAAATCCCATTTAGCTTAAGCTTATTTTTCTAAAGCATAACCTCAAGCTAAATTCTTTTGCTTACACTCCTTCTTTACAACCTTATTTAAGTTGCAGTTAACCTTCGTGTTAGCATTTTAATGGAAAAAGAGATTCTATCACTTAGTGAGAAGTTTCATCTGCTTTCAAATTTCAACATGGTAAAGGTATGAAGTGCTGCTTCCCAGTGATTGCAGATTCCTTCTGTTCCTGCAGCAAGACTCTTCTTTCTGCTTATTGGTACAAATAAAGGCAGCACTTGGCAGGGATTTCCCAGGTCTTCTGTTCTGGTCTTTTCATTTATAACCACACCAAGCATTTCATATTATAAGCTAGTTAGTCTTGTATTACATGAAATTGCTTTTTTTTTTTTTTCCTTCCTGCCCCTGGATTTTTTAATCAAAGCTTATTCTAAATGCTTACTCTTCTGGTAGTTAAAATGCACCTTCATAACTTAAATGAATTAATGGTCAATTATAGCCACTTGTTCCAGTGATAATAATGTCCTTTAGCTGAAATATTATTCTCTGAAGTGAAGATGACTTCTCAAATAGGATTTTTTTGTCATAGCTCTTCCTTGCAGACGTTCTGCTGTGTGTCACAATATGGGCAGCCCTTCCCTTGGTGGGGGTCTGAAGGTGGGTCAGGGCATTGTGTGCCTAAGCAGATAATATTAAATGTTCTGTCAGCTTTCCAAAGGCACTGCAGGGTCTTTTTAACACCCTCCCAAAATAGTGGAGGTTAAGTCATGTGAAAATTGTAGAGCAATCTGCAGATTTGTTATACAGACAAGAATTATTAAAAATTCCAAAGACAATAAAGACTTTAAAATAAGGCTTATAATAATAACTTTGCTCCTGCCTTGCAAGGGCTATTAAAAATTATATTTCTTTTATTTATGATTCTGTTTTCTTGGAAGACACCTATTGATCAAAGTAAGTCTCATCTTATTAAACATTCAGAGCGTTCTGTGGATCAATTGTCAGGCTAGAAATATTAAAGCAAAAACTGTTTTAACACCAGCAAGTAGAAAGTGATGTGCCCACAGAGAAGAGGAGCTGGGCACACCTACAGAGCATATCCCCAAAAACTGGAGGCACCATCAGGTGCCCAGGGTTAGGTGAGCTGTGTGCTCTACCAGTGGAGCCCTGCAGCTGCCTTGGCACGGGCAGGAAGGGCTGGCATAGAATGTGTCAGAGTCGAACTCTTGCTGCACGTGGGTTTGTTACAAATGTGCCACTCAGAATAGCTTGACCTAGAATTTGGCACATGCATGTTTCAGCCTGGGAGCAGTCATCTACATGCCCACATTTTGGAAGTTGGTGATACATAAATGTCAGGTGTGAAAAATTAAGAGAGGAGAAGAGAAACCATTTGTATGCCCCATTCAGTTCAGCAGCAGGCAGCATGCACATCCAGCCCTTCGTAGAGCAGAGGGCTGGCTTGTGCTTCATGTGGTGAACGGGCAGTGGCTGCAAGTCTCTGAGCTAAGGCTCAGCTAAGGACTTGGGTTAGGGTTAGGAGGTGGTTAGGAGAGAGAAAGCCTGGTGATTCCTTTGGAGCAGGTCTGCAGAGAAGCTGCCTGAGGGAAGGAGACCTTTCATGTGGAGCTTCACCATAAACTTTCGTCCTTGAAGACACCACTTGAAGACTCATCTTCAAGTGCTGTATGATACTTTCCTCAGTAATTAAATGTAACATTTGGGGGAAGAGTACTGATTGTGATTCATTTCTTCTTTTTCAAAAAAACTCAACCCATTAGATTTAGATTGAAGAAAATAAAATGTGTTTCAAAGATTCTGCCTTGATTTTCTAAATAAAAATACATGACAATATATTTCATATAGGAAGAATTTCAAACCAAGATTTTCCTGTTTGGGGAGAGGAGGTATATTACTTTCATTTTATCTAAAACTGGACTTGACATTAGTTTATAAATAATTTCAGGAAACCAATAACACAGTTATTTTCCTTCATTAACTTATTTGTCTGAAGAAATTAACTACACTGCTACCTTGAATGCTTGAGAAATGCTTAGTCTTCGAACAGTGTTAAAATATAATTGGAGTCTTCTAGCTTCTGCTTCTTCTCATGATTGTATTTGGAATAGAATAAAAGCCATGTAGACATGTTAAAAACAAGCAAACCAAAGCCTGGAAGGGGCAAGATCTGGGAAAGGATGTAAGGTACACAAAACTTGAAATGAAATTTATGAACAAAAAATGTACTTGCCACGACTACCAGCAGACACGAACGCTAAGAATCAGACACCCTACTGTCAGACTGCTGCCCCCAAAATCCGGCAACTTGGAACTCAGCTGCCCAGTTTATGTTCCTCTGTGACAGGCTGCTGTGCCAGCCCCCAGAGTCATCCCACCGACCCCACAGAAAGCTGAGAAAAACAAAAACTGTCAGGGAACAAGATACATAGCAGCCTGCTGATAATCACCCCAAAGCTTCTGCTTGCCCTGGATGTGCTAGCTTGTGAGACTGCAGCCTCATCTCTCCAAGGAAACATCTCCAGGTGAAATTTACTTCACTGGAGGGACTCAGACTGAAAAGATTCCTGATCTGAGGGTTTTTCCCTGCTCTTAAAACTGTGTTCTCCCTGCAGCAGTCTAAAATGCACTGATTAATGTGAGACTAGGCCTGTAGCTACAGTGTGAGAAAAAGCTGCTTGTTTGCAGGTGGGAAGCTTGTTCCATCAGGGCACCTTGTCAGAGCCCCCACCCTAGGTCTCAGCTTCCTGTCCAGAGTCTCTTGAGGTGACACAGCATCCCCAGTTCAGTGTCCGTGTCGCCATGCATCTCCAGAAGTCCACGTGGCTTGTACCTGCACTGTGCGTGCTTCTGCCATTCCCACCTAAGCTCTCACATATTTGTTTCCTAAAGGAGACATTTCAATGTGTGATATAGGTAAATCATCTTCCAAAGAGGCAGAGAGAAATGGGAGTCATAGAACCATAGAATACCCCGAGCTGAAAGGGACCTGTAAGGATTGCTGAGTCCAACCCCTGGCCCCATACAGCACCCCCCAACCCCAAACCCAACGGCTGAGAGCGGTGACCCAATGCTCCCTGAGCTCCGGCAGCGTGGGGCCGTGTCCCTGCCCTGGGCACTGTGCCATGCCCACCCCTCTGGGCAGAGCCTTTCCTCACCCCCACCCGGCCCTCCCCTGACAGCTCTGGGCCGTTCCCCCAGAGCAGAGCTCAGCGCTGCCCTCCGCTCCCTGTGAGGGGCTGCAGCTGCCATGAGGCCTCCCCTCAGCCTCCTCTGCTCTGGGCTGAGCAAACCCAGGAACCTCAGCTGCTCCTCATACATCTTCTCTAAACCCTTCGCCATCTTTTTAGCTGTGCTTTGGAAGCTCTCTAATAGGAAGGAGGAGGAAGGAGAAATACATGCAGTTAGAGGGATGGAAGGAAGTTGTTCCATCGGACAGTTTGAGATTTGGTGTAGGTTTGGAGATTTTGAGCACTCCTGGTACATGCCACTCTCCCTGATCTGGGCTTTCCCAGTGAGCTGACACAGCAGAGCTGAGCACCAGATCGAAACATTCCTCTGAAAACACTTCACTGAAGCCTATTGATTTTAACAAAAGGTGTACAAAAGAGCCTTTAACATCTTTTGAGTAAAGATAACCTGAGGTCAGAGAGAGGAGCAGCAAGTTTCCTCAGGTTCAGCTTAGGCTCACAGCAACCTAGCTTGCCTGTCCTGGCCAACCCAGCTTGGTCAGAGCCAAGAGCACCTGCCTCGGCCTGCTCCCAGCAAGTGCAGAGCCACCTGACCCGGGGCTGCCTCTTCCTCTCATGACTTACATCGGGCTCTGTCAAGTGAGTTTCTTAGACCTAAAATATACAGCTGCAGAGTAAACCTTATTCATTCATTTCCATTTCAAGTAAACATAAATCCTGTTGCTAAGTCGTCTGTCCTAGTGCTTTGGGCATTTTGCTGCTCAGGGCTGGGTTCTTGGGAGAATGGTGATTGCCTGAGATGTAGTTCTCATATTATTAAAGCTCACATCAAAATGCCATTCATAAAGGGAGAAATGGTAATTTCTGATAGAAATGTTTGTAAAGTTTGGAAGGAAAATACAAGGGAAGAGATGGCGTTTGAAAGGAGAGAAATTTGCTGTTAGTTATTGGTACATTGAAAGTGGCATCCTTTAATGTTGCTAGCAGGAAAATGTATCCTATTTGAAATGAATGGACTGTATTTAATGGCGTGTTTTTATACAGCAGTTTGGTGCTTTTGGTGAAGTTTTGTGTTGAGAAGTAACAAAGAATACTCTACTGTAAAATATGCTATCTTCAACATTCGTAAAATGTACCGTGCTTTGAAGGACCCAATTCGGTTCACATCCATAGAAGTGGGAGCTTTGCCATTGACTTCCATGAAAGCAAGGTCAACTAGAAGATGATCCATTAAACAGGATTCCAAGAATGATCTATTGTCCCCACGATACTCATTTTCACCCAATTAGTGCTCCTTTTTGTTACTATGACCTTCAGTGTTGCGTAGTGAAATATTAATTGCTCTAAACTGTGGCATAACATGATGAGAATACAACTAACGAGGCAGTTACCTGAATCAAGCAAGATAGCACCAACAGACAGGAGCTTTGTATAGTACAGTGGGCTCCTGGCCTACACCTCAGAGTGATTTTGGACACCCTGTCTGTATAAATGCTTTGTAATTTTAATATATCAGTAAGTACAGGTTTGAGGAAAGAAAATATTTTTAATAAGGTCCACTTGATTCCTTATAATTTTAAAATAACTAATTATAACATCCAGACATATTTTGCTAGGATGGGGAATTCATGTTGGCTCACTTTTCCAGATAAAAATATGTAGCTTTGGACCTGTCACGCAAATTGAAAAGAAACGAAGGGTCATTCCCAGTGGAACAGGAATTCAGTTATGAAGCATGTATATCACTGACCTTGGAAATCTCGACTTGCAGCTTCCACTGAAAAATGGAGATGTTTGATGCAGTGACAGATAATATACTATATTGTATTTTCTTCTTCTATTGCTGTTTGAATTGTATATTTAGTGAATTAGTCATGATTGATGATAGTGTTTTAAGGACTTGCTAGCTCTTCCTGGGAAAAGATGGCATATTTTAGCTATATTAATGGTTTGAGACTTAAGGATAGCATTATATATTTTTGTAATATTTCAGCAGCGAAGCCACAATTTATACAAATGGATTCACTCTGTCTTTAGCTCAAGCAATTCTGACAAAATATGTCATTTGAAGTAATGTTGCTCATCATTCATAGACACAAAGGCTTAAGGCTACATTGCTTTGGTATGAAATTACTTTGGAGTTTTCCACTCCTAGCAAGATCAGTATATGCTCTTAATGATAATTTAACCATTTTCTGCAGCTCCACATTAGACTTCTTTTGAACAAAAACGTGCTTGTTTACCCACAGAAAAAGCTACCCTGGCTTTAGAGTATGTAGGAGAAGAAGCTTTCCAGCCACAACTCCAAGTTACCTAAGTATCAGCTCTGGAGTGCTGGGAGTTATTCATGTGGTGCTAGAAGGTATTCAGCCACAATAACGTACTTACAGTTGAGCGTATTAGATCCTTTTACAACATCTTGATAGGGAGCGAATCATTGCAGAAAAGTGTCAAGGGCTGGGAGAGGTCTCTGACTTTTACTTTGGTGTGTTAGCTGGAATGGAGCCCAATCCTACATTTGCAGTTAAATACTCCCGTTTGTTGTGATACCAGTAATGCATGTATAGTGACCCATCCCTGGATAGGTAATAGTAAATAAAACCGTGGTACAGAATGTAATTCTTAGAAAAAATCTGAGAATCGTAGTGGATTAAGATAGACATTCTGCCTTAAAAGTGTATTGAACATTACTGTTGCACAGTGGTTTTGCTTTTGTTATCCAAACCTCTTACAGTGCCACTATGATTTTGTTACTTAAAAACAAACAAAACCAGGCTTTCCTTTCTCTGTTTCGTCTGCTGGTTCTGGACAAAGCAATGCTATCATCTGGTTTGTAGATAAGTGACAGATCTTTATGCAGTGCCTCTTTTACAGATGTGCTGACATACAAGGGTTTTCTTAAAAAATAAATTAAAATATTGGAGAAAAAGTGATAATATTTTCCACCTGTAATGCTGTATTTAGATTATCTCCATAGTACCCTGTTAAGATACTTATTCTGTGATTATTGATCCAGATATTGTTCACCTCCTGAAAAACTGTCATGCTCTTTAGCAATGCCTGTTACACCTTTGTCAGCTGAAAACATTGCCTTCCATGTCTAGAAAGCAGAACTTAGAAGTAAAAGACTCTAGATGAACAAGACATAATATTTTTTTCCTGTAATAAAACATGATTGATAAATACTGTGGGTCAGAAGGAGCTGATGGAAATGTACACGTTGATTCGAACATGGTGCATAATACATTTTAAAGCTGGCAACAAAACTGAGAAAATGTTTCAAGTGGGAGTGGGTGATAGATAAAAATACATGTACCTGGGGCGGGTTAGCATCAGATGGTGAACCTGACAAGTCCTGTACTGTTTCCTGCACTGCCACTGCACGTTTGTGCTCCACTTCTCTGTAAGTCTTTCATCCCATCCTTTGGGATGAAACTGTTAGAAATGGTCAGAAATTTATATTTTTATTTGAGGTAAAAAATGTGTTTCTTTTTCTCAGATTTTTCTTTCATTTATATTGGAAAAAAAGCCAAAATTATCAGACAAAGGCAAATCTGAAAAATGTCGTTTGGGAATACTTTTTCAGAAGGAAATTGAAATTTCAGGATGTCATTATTGGAAAATTTGTGAGTTGGGGTGGGTCCTCTTTAAATTGCTTTCTTTATTGCTTGAACGTTGTTCCATGAGCTGTGGCAGTAGTACTACATAATTACGTATCAGATGAGCTATAAAATGGCAGTCAAAATAGTATGTTGAGTTTGGTTTGAGTGATGTTTAAATGTAGTGGCATTTACTACCTAGAACAGATTGAATTGTCTTGTTCTCTTGTTGAAAATGTCAAAGCAGAATCTCAAATTGCTTCAACACATGACAAACAGAAGACACTTTCAACAGGAAAATGAAGTGTCAAGTGGGTTTGTTAGAACAAGATGACACAACTCCATGAAAAATTTCTCAGAAATCACATTCCTGCTGCAAAACTTGTATGTGGCTGCTGCAAAAAAGAAACCAAAAGCTGGATCATGGGTGGTCCCCTGGCACAGCAGTGAGGTGGCAGAAGCCAAGGAAAGTGATCTCTGCTTTGAGCTCCTTGACTGAGTCTCCTGGTAGCTGAAGGGTAGGAGCGGTGCTGATTTCTGTCCTGGCAGTCAAGTGGAGAAATTGCAGGAGAAGAAAAACCCCGCTCCAGGAGCCTGCATGTGTGCCAGCAACTGAGACTGAGGCAGGCAGAGCATCCAGGTGCTTGGGCAGCCACTGCTGTTGCATCCAAGTGGAGCCCACAGAGAGCTCATTCTGCCTTATCCACCATGGCTGAGGGAGTGATTTCCCCTCCGCACACATTGTGTGTACAGCCCTACCTGAGGGGAAACTCAGTACTGGTTTGTTAACAAAAAATGGGATGTTTTCTTTATTTAGGAGGTTTATTCTATGTCTGTTTGATGTTGCTTGGCTTTTGCCTTATTTTGTTTTTATTACTTAAAACTAAGTACGGTCCCAAATGCATTTTTTCGGTCGTCTTCACACTTTTCCCTTGCTGTTAGTGTTGCCACAGTGTCTTTGTAGTTTGTCACTGGGAAATATGTTTGCTCCTGTCAGCTGTGCTGCCTGTCCCTGTGCTTGTTGCTGGGGCTGTGCAGAGGTGCACCAGTGGGCACCGAAATGGCACTTGTCATCACACGTTTCGTACGTACAGCTCTCCATGCAGCCATTTGCCATGTTCCCCTTGGAGGTGTGCTTGCCATTCATTGCATCTGTGTTGACCATTAAACATTTTCAAGTAATATGTTAGTCTGAAAATACTGTGTTGATTGCTGCCTAGTTGCCTCCTGATGCATGGGGGTCAGGAGCATGCCCGCCGCCTCTGGATGTGGATCGTTTGTCTGGAGCTTGTTTTATCAAAGCTATGAAGTCTCACATAACGTCTTTCTTTGAGGCAATGCTTTGCACATGTTTGAGGTCTTTCAGTGAACAAAGAAATTGCATTATCAGATCAGAAAACTGCCCCATATTTGATGGTAGCTGCTATGGGAGACTCAGATCCCACACTGATCACCAGGGGGTTATTCTGCTTGCCATGAGCAGGTATCAGCTCTGATGGAAGTGGTGAAAGGCAGCACCACTGACTCTGTGCTGTGGTTGTTACTTTTTTTGTTAATTCTTTTAAATCCTTTGCCCCAAATAAAGCAATACATTTCATGCCATAGCTATCTCCTTCATTTCTTAAAGCATTGTCTTCCATCAGCAGCTTTGAATTTTCTTGGTCTTTTGTCATGAGGCAGGATAAACAGTAGCAAGTCTATCTGCTGACATTACGTGCCTGTATTCTACTTGCTTTTATTCATTTTCCCTCTAATCTATACCATAACGATATGATTTTGCCCAGTATTTTTCCTAACGGTACCGCAGATCTTTAGTGGATGTTATAGTTCAACACTGCTTCAGTAGTAAAAGGCGAAGGAAAAAAATAGCAAATCCTGGTGCAATATATTTTGTAGCTTTTGAAGACTAATTAGAGGCAGCGAACCTGCATAAATACTGCATAAACATTTTTTGGAAATGTTTTCTTTGTCAGGTAATGCCTCTCATTACACAGCTTTTGAAGCCAGTCTTAATCCAAGGAAGGCAACAGAATTAATAGGCTGGATGGGACAGGATGAAACCTGCTCATTTGTCGTCTATTGAGAATAATCAGTTGGCAAGAGATGGCTTTACAGAAGTTTCCGTATTTCTTATTGATGAATATTGTTAATCTAAAAAATTTAAAATTGGCATTCCATCTAAAAATTGTTTGCAGTGTGGCAAATTTGAAACTGTGATGCTCCTGCTACACATCAAAGAAGGCTGAGCTGTTAGGCTGTGTAACCTCTAATTATGTCCAAAGCACGGGTTTTAGAGGGTCTCTACTGCATTGGAGACTTCAGGTGCAGTATATTTTTAATGCAGATCATCAGTAGTTCTGGCCTCTTCTTTGAAAAGCTACACACAAGTCCTTGGTAACAAAGGTTTCCACTCAGAGCTGTCTCAGGGAGGCTTGTGGTCCCCTGAGACAGCAAAACAGACGAGGGAGGGAGATGAGCCAGCTCTTGCTTTGCTGGGTTGTGGTGTGCCTGGCTGGAGGCTGCTGTGGAGCTTGGAGGTGGCTTGTCCTGGCCTCAGAAAGAGAACCCACAGCTTTGCCATGGTGATTTAATACTTAGCTCAGCTGGCATTCATTGTCCGCAATAATTCTCTCTTGATACGTAATTTCTATCTAATACAAGGTTTTTAGTTTCAGAAAATAGTGGATTACTTCGGGTTTCTATAAAGTAACATATAAATCCTCTCCATGATGTTCGTGTTGCTGGGGTTGTGCTGTGGTGCGGTAGTTGGCTGCGCACGAGTGGTCACATATTGATCACGAGGCATTAATTGGTCGTGGACTGCAGGCTTTTGATGTGCTGACTTCAGGCTGACAAGAATGATAGCTGTCATTTGCATGCAAAGTCTCCAGCTGTCCCTTTGAGATGGATGATGAGATCTAGCTTCATCCGTCACCACCTATAAAAAATAAATAATAAAGATTTTTTATGAGAGAAAGAGAAAAGAATTAAGAACTCCAACATACAAAATGTCATAAAATGTTCTTTGCAATCTCCTTGAAATGCAGGATTGCTTCAAGTGTCTTATTTCTGCCCAGAGTCCAAGAGAAACATTTTGAATGCAGGTGAAATGATGCATTTTTTGTGTTAAATACACTACTTTCATTAAATAAAGCACACTCCATTTGAGATTTTCATGAGTCATATTGCAGGAAAATGCAATTTACATTTAGCAACAATTAATTACACTTTTTTCTCTATTTCTCAGAAAACTCCTGCTTACTTTATAGAAGAAGATCCACATTTAGGAAAGGAATAAAGATCATGTATGATCTTACTCAGTCTGAAATTTGTAAATGCAGGGAAAAGAAAGGTGTGTTGGCAACTGTAGGGGCGTGGTAATTTGATATTACCGAGGAGAGCCCTGCTAACACAGGATTCTTCTACTTTCCAGCACCCAGCCTGCAATGCCAGCGCTAGTAGTCACCCATACCACTGATGCCACGGAGCACTAGTAATGTTTCACATCAAGAGGTGCATAACTGTCAGCTGCCACTGGCATCAGGCATGGGAATTGCAGTGGTGTTAAGTGTCCAACCCTGTGGTAATTAATTACTTTGTGATCGGCACCCTATGGAGTTTTGTCACCTGTACTTCATTTATGTGCAGGCTACGCTATGGTTTCTTTTCCACTTCACCAGCGTCCTCCTAAGTCTTGTTCTGTTGTGCAAGTGCCATCAGAATCTCGCCATTTCACTTTCTGTAGCCCTTTGAGACTTGATTGCCTTGTAAGAAGGAGGCAGAAGGTCTTCCACAAATCTGCAAACTGGAGGAGCCAGAAAATCAAAAATGTAGTTCATTTCTGCTTCATGTTTTCATAAATTCAGTACAGATTGTCTAGTGTCTGATGCTCCCGTTCCTGTTTCTACAGTAGTCCATCTATTTACACATGCTCCACGAGTACCCTGTGTGTAGTAGCTGAAGACATCGTAGGTGAGAAGACTGGCAGAAGGCTTCCTGCCCAGAGATGATTTTGCAGCTGTAATTGCCAGCTGCTGTTGCTTGTTTTAAATAGGTGCCCTGTGCTGCAAGGTCGTGCTTTGTGGCAGAAGCTGTAGGAACGGCTGGCAAGAACAGGACAGGCAGATAGAGCTGGTCAACGAGGATTTTGACTGCTCTCGAAGTCAAGGAGGCTGCAGTCAGGGCCAGCTTTATCTTGGTGTCAGCAGCATGACCTCTCCAGCACGGGTCTGTTCCAAGTCACTGAGGGTTACAATCAAAACCACCGGTAATGATCCAAGGGCCATTGAGTACTTCAAAACTCACTTGCATTGAAAGCTGCATTTTAGCATAGACTCGGCCTTAAAATTGTGATTGTGATATCCTTCTTTCTGTGCCATAAAAAGTGTTCATGTGATGAATTCTAATTATTTACTGTTAATATAAAAATGCTAATCTTCCTCTTGCAGAAAATTGTCCCATGGAGGCAGACCAAGCAGTGCATTAAAGCACTCTTGATCCTAGGTAGCGTTTGCAAAAAGTTATATTTGTGGTGCTGGTGGTGGGGGGAGGCATCCAGCTGCTGTATCATTTTACCCTGCTGTCCCAAAAGGTTCATTTCCTGCTTGAATAGTAATAAATAGAGAAAAACTGTTTGTCACTGGATAATGACTGCTGGCTTCCACACAGGTTCTGAGTTTATTGAGTTAGAGTTTATTGAGAATAAATGCTCTGCATTTATTTTCAAAAGTGGAGACATCTATCCTTTGACAGCACTTTGTTGCAATGGCTTTGTTCTGTTCCAGCAGTGAGGGCTGGAGGTGCAGTCATTTTGTCAGCATGATGCTGCTGTCAGCAGGAACCGCAGCACAATAGCGCAATGCTGAAGAGTGTTTTGACTGACTGCTTGAACACACTACAACACAGCTAATCAGGAAACTGTCCCCGTGTAAACACAGCCTCAGAGAGCTGCATTTTTATGAATGAGTTGCTTTCTATGGTACTGTGCTGCTTTTCACCGTGTGGTAATTTACTGCTGTGCCAACCACGTGAAAAGCGATTGCTCTGATCTGGTAGTGGGACTTGCAGGGGAAGAGGCTCAGCCCACAGAGGATGCTTATTACAAGCCCAGGTAGGAACCTCTGGCTCTTTAGACAAGCTTTTAACTCTGCAAGCACACAGTTCAGTCCCTGACAGCCAAGGCTATAGCTGTCACATTTGCATTTACATCTGCACAATTGGCTCACGTTTGCTTAGGTGTAAGCAGCAACCTAACAGATAAAGCAGCAGCAGGTCAGGGCGGAAGCATTTGCTGTCAGCCTTTGAGAAATCTGCTGGCACAAGCTGGTGCGAGCTGAGATTTCAGATGAGCCAAAGGGAGTTAGGTACATCTTTTCCAAATGGTATAATGCTGCACTTCCTGTAGAAACATGTGCCCTCTGGTTAACATATTGATTGAGCATTTTGTGCACAGTTCCATCTTCATCCAACATTCATGGTGTGAAAGTTACGGTGTCACTGCCAAGGTTTTTAGATGCCAACATAGATCTGAGCCGTGCCTGGAATCATGTGTATTTGAACTGGGAGTGAAAAAAAGCTTAACTTGGGATATGAGCTAGTTCCAGATTAAGGAGTTGGCACACTGTCATTTGCCCCCGAGGATGCTATTCAAACACAACACTTTTGCTGTCAAAAGTTTAGCCAGATTTGTGTTTGAGTGATACTGGAGGCTCCGTGTTAATTACTGGTGGGAAAATGGCAGATCCTTTGATTTAAGGAAGTAGGTTGGCAGGCAGTTGCCTTATAGAAGATTTTAAAAAATGTTGTTAGATGCCTTGCATTCTGCTTCGCATTTGGATAGCTGTTCCTTTCATCATTGCAAATTCCATGAACAAATGTCCAGGAGGTACATCTGCAGCAAAATTATAGCATAGCACACATACTTTGGGTACAGCACAATAAGAGAAAAAGTCATTATTCACACCAAGTAAGAACAGGAAAACCTTTCCCCAGTATCTGACTGATTCTTAGCCATACAGGAATGCACATTTTTATGCTTGTGTCTTCAGCTCCCTTAGAAGAGCTGTTTATCTGGTCTGGAAACCAGTTCAGCTGTGCTGTCCCAAGAAAGAGGCCTCTCCTCACATCAGCAGTTGTGCTTAAGCGCATGACCCTCCTGCTTCACACTGGCAGCATCTCAGGTCCTTGGAACACAGGTGGTTCCTGGTGGCTTGGTGCCTTCTCATGGCGCAGGGCTGTTAAGTTGAGAAGTTATGTTTGGCTAAACTACTCCAAGATTTCAGTAAGAGCCTTGCCTTCATTGTAGCAACAGCCCGGGCTGCTCCTGCCTGCGGCTGCTGTGAAAAAAAGAGAGTGGAGAGAGCACAGTAGGAAGGTAGGAAATAATGTAGGGAAATAGAGTTGTGTCAGATAACAAACCGTGAGGGAAGATGCGTGGTATTTTTTCCCGCTGCCTGTCATCACTTATTCCAGTCCTGAGGCTGTTTCTTTTCAACTGTTTTGTGCCTTTTTTAAGAGCACTCATTAGCATGTCAGATATGTTTGGATAGGGAATGAGATATTTTTTAAATGTTAAGGCTGCAATAGGGGAAAAGGTGAGCTGCTAGGCTCCTGTGCTGCACTGGCACTTCGCTGCAGATCCCAGGTCTCTGCTCTGCTTTCCTGAGGCACTTGTCCTGGGACAGCATACTTCTTGCACCCATGAAAAGGACAGGATGAAAGTATCATGTATTATGGGTAAGAAAATGCAAGAGGATGAATGTTGCAGAGGGTCTCATCAGTGTATTAATTCATACAATGCTATGCCTTTAAATCTCTTGAGGAAACCACCCCCTGACAAGAATTGTTGAAATCACAGCCACTCAATTGTTGTTTTCAGCTTTCCAATGGGCTTAAAATAAGCACAGGAGGAACTGGTCCTTTCAGCAGCCTCCTAAACAGTCCGACTGCAGACAGCTTCTGGCACTGTCCACCAAGCTTGAGAGGAAAGCACTGGTGTTCCAGTGTCTCTCCGGGCTGTCATCCAGCACCCGTGGCTCCAAGCGGTGCCCCAGGTAGTGTGCCAGGAGTTACACTGGGACAAATCACACAACCCTGCATGAGACCTTCTCAGACTTAACTCAGTGTTGTAGAGCTGACACTTGCATGTGTAAACATGTCCCAAGCCATCTCAGCCTTTGTGGGATGCAGTCTCAGAAGGGCAGGTGAAGGCTGGGAGCCCATCAGAGTGCTGCGCTGTCAGACCGAGTGCCTTGGAAAGGCAGCTCTGGCCATGTGGCCCCAGGCATTGATGCTTTGGGGAACAATGCCATCCTTGTTCCAGTGTCTTCACCATAGGAGCGTTGTTGCTTAGAGCAGCCCGGGAGCATATCCTATTCCAAGGGATCTGAAAAACTTGCAGACAGCTCTATCCCAGCTCTTCTTGTGACAGTTAATAAGGTGTATTCATACTTCTTTGCAGAAGTACTGCTGTAAGTTTTAATAATAGGAAGAACGTGTGTGGTGCATTTATTTGGTATGATTTGGAGTTGTTTGGTAGGATGTGAAGCAGGAGTTAGGTGAGAGCACATAATGCTGCTATGTTTATGAAAGACGTTGATATAGTAACAGCATTAGTGTTTTGTTCTGCTTTCCCTTTCAGCAAGGCTGAAAATCAGTGCCACTATGATCAATAAAATTGCTCAGAGAACTTAAAGAAATTTCTCTTAGAGGAATGTGCATTTGAATAAATGTTGTTTATGGACTTCTGTCAAGTACAGAGATTGTTTTAGATTAGAATTCCTGCAGCTGAGAATGTCTTGTATCTTCTTACTGTTTAAGAAGGACCAAGAGTGAATTTCGTGAAGTGAATAAGTAATCTGATGTCTGACCTCCGAAATTAGGATTGCTTTTGTTTCTTAAAAACATATGACATTGAAGAGCCAGCAGTTCTCTGCCTTCTAGACTCAAAATCCCTTTGGGCCATTTCACTTCCTACGTAAAGAGCTCTGATAGGCTGCCAGTTTGGTGTAATGATTACCCTCCTAGAACAATATGGCAAAATAGAACCAGTTATGGTGGGACATGCAGGAGCACATCTCAAAAACTTCCAAAGATTCAGGTAAAGCTGTGGGAAGCCTTGTCTGGGTTGGGTTGTGAAGGGTGCAGAGTGAGATGCACAAAGAATGTAAAGCAAGAGAAGACTGAATACACGAGCACAGCGTGGGTGCCATTGTACCAGCACACAGAGTGCAATTCAGTACCAGAGGTGAAAAGTGGTAATGCAAGGAAAGTTTAGACTTCGGTAGCAACATTCGCCTGAAAAACTAAGCAAAAAAAGCCAGTGTGATATTAATATAACAAAAAGTGAAACTACTGGGGCTCCTCACAAAACACAAGCGGCCACACTCAACTGGGAGGCAAGGTTTTCGGGGGTGGGATTTATAGTTTTGTTTTTCTCCTCCCCCTCCATTTCACCAGGCTTTCAGCCACAAAAATTCTCCCTGGTATATCAGGTTGTTTAGAATTATGTTCTCAAGCTGATCTCTTTATCCATTTCAGCCTTTGCTTTCTTTATGAGGTCACACTAAAGCAGATCGCGGTCAGGGGAAAAAAATGGGCTGACACAGATTTTGTATGTGTAACCTTAAATGCTAAAGCACAAGTTTTATGACTAGTAAAAAACCCAATAAATTACACAATCCAAGCAGCCTGAAGCTGGCACAGCCTTGACTCAGCAAAGTACATTGGTTCCAGCACAAGGCTACTGCCAAACATGATAAGCAACACAAGTAAATGTGTAGCTAAATACTCCAGTGGCTGGACTTCCTGCCAACTTAGCTCTCTCAACAAAACCATACAATACTGCAGATCTGAAAAGTAAATAAACACTTAAATCCTCCTACTGAAATAACAGCCCTTCAATTCCTCCTCCACCACCACAATAAATAAATAGATTATCCTATTTCCTCCTAATCGTACGTAGCAATAACTCCTTAAAACAAAGCTTCAAAATTAATTCTGCAATTGTTATTAAAGAAACAAGCAAGCAACCCCAACTATCTTCTGCTACGACTTTTAGACACCTCTAAAAAAGCCAAGGACTTTTTCTCCTTGCTGCTGGAGGAATTTTATCACTGCAAATTGAGACTCAGTGTATCCAGTCTTCTTAGCCGGCAGGGACAGCTGCTCTCCCAAACCTTTAAAAGAGCAGGGGAGGCTGTTTTCTCTCATTCTGAGAGCTAAGGAGTGAGAATGTTACTAGGGGAAAAAGAGCCAAAAGATAGCCTTCTAAAGCTTTATAGTTTTCTTCTTTGGAAGTTTTAGTGACAGCCATCTTGTCTGTTAGGGACCTCAGGATGGCTGCCATGTGGGAACAAGGCACTGGGAGACCCCACAGAGACATTCCTC
Organism: Penelope pileata; assembly: GCA_013396635.1. Taxonomy (NCBI): domain Eukaryota; kingdom Metazoa; phylum Chordata; class Aves; order Galliformes; family Cracidae; genus Penelope; species Penelope pileata. The sequence continues at coordinate 222,268 of WBMW01001316.1, read as the reverse complement.
CGTGTTGCCCATGGAAAACCAGATGGGGTACACAAAAGGGATGCCCCGCTTCTCCGCAGACAGCTCCCTGTCAGGCACCACGAGTCTGCCACGAGGACTTCAAAGGTAGATGCCTTCAGCCTTTCCGGCAGCGCCTTGTTCCTCAGGGCTCCATTGCAGATGGTTTTGGTTACAGTCTTTGTCTTGTGCAGCAGCTGGGCTATCCTATAAAGGCTTTTCCAGACAGGTAACTCGTTCTCCCGGTAAAACCAAAAATAGAAAGCTTCACCCATTGTGGCAGCCATCTCCTTTTTGCCAATTGGCACCTCAACCACCCCAAACTGGAAAGGCAAGGTCTGGGTTGCACTGAGGATAAGGGAAGCACAAAGGCAGCAGCACAGTTGTCTCATGGCCCTAGGCCACAAGTTCCTGCAGGACGTTCTCCACGTTGCATTGACCAGTGGCTGTTGTGAGCTGGCCAGGCTAAGACCTTCCTGCCAGACCCAGTGCCCAGCACAGCCAGCAGCCATAGCATGGCCACGTTCTTCCCAGACATGATGTGCCATGCTTTGCAGTGCCCCTGTGCCCTTCCTTCCCTGGGAGCAGCAGGACTTGCCAAGCTGGACCGGGCCTGCATGACACTGCAGGCAAGGAGCCAAGGTGCAAAATCCCATTGTGGATAATGGCGTGTTTTCCTGGGGAAAAGGTGACCGGGACCAGCTGGCTCCATCAGATGGTCAATGGCTAGCTGAAGGTGGAAGAGGTTTCCTCTGGAGTGGTGCAGAGAGCTGTGTGGGTTGTGTCCTGTTAGCTGTCCTGGCTCTTGTGCCTACCTAACTACAGTTTGTGTTGCTTTTGGTACAAGAGCTGACTTCTTTGTTCCTCTGGAAGCTCAAAGTGCAACTAGGTGCATAGCAGAGATACTCACCCACTGTGTGAGCATCTTTTTGGTTTATAAAGCCAATAAGCGTCTGTTTACAGTGCACTTAGCACTTAGTGATCCAGGGCTGCAGCTAGCAAGCTGATCTCAAAGCAGATGAAGCGACTTGGGAAAGTGACACTCCTGTGTCACAACAAGGCTGTCCTCAAGTGAGCTTTCCTCTTGCAGAGCCTGCCTGCAGGGAGGCCGAGGCTGGGACCTGACTGCGAGGGCAGACAAAAGCAGGCTGAAGGAAGTGAATGATGCTCTGTGTCTGCAATTCACACCTCTGTCATTACTGAGCAGAATGGCTGCAGAAGGCGGTGCAGCTTCCTGCTTTCTGATAGCTGCAGGGCAGTCAAGGCTAATGGCACAAAGGGCAGGGCATCCGGCCCCCAGTTTTCCACACACAAGCACCTGCAACATTTTCCTGAATGTGTGTTACAATGTGCTCAGCACCAAGTCAGCCCTGATGGCCGCTAGCACCACAAAACCTCAGCAGCAGAGCACAGAAGGGCTGTGTTTGCCCTGGGAAGCACCAAATGGCAGCATGTTTCCTTGCTGTTATTTCAAGAAAGCAGTTCCAGGTCCGAAGGTGGATGTGAAAGTCTGAGCTGTAAAAGGGCTGTGAGGGAGACAGTGTGTGAGAGAGGAAAGTCAAGGTGACACAGAAACTGCAGAAAAAGGGGTGAGCTTGCTCCAGCCATATATGATGACCAGGAAACTACTGCTGAGACTCCAGGAGAAAAAGAGAGTTCATCTCTGGTGGACGATCGGATGGCCGACACAAGGAGATTACAGAGAAGTTGCTAGGAAGTGCAGGGAGGAAATTAGGAAGGCAAAAGCCCAGCATAAGCTCAACCTGGCCACTGCAGTAAAAGAGAACAAAAAATGTTTTTACAAATATATTAACAGTAAGAGAAGGGCTAAGGAGAATCTCCATCCTTTACTGGATGCAGCAGGGAGTGTGATTATTGAGGGTAAGGAAAAGGCTGAGGTTCTCAATGCCTTCATTACATCAGTCGTTAACAGTCAGACAACTTATCCTCAGGATAAGGATGATGCTCGGCTGAACATGAGCCAGCAGTGTGCCCAGGTGGCCGAGAAGGCCAGTGGCATCCTGGCCTGCATCAGAAATAGCATGGCCAGCAGGAGCANCACAGCTGCCCAGGGAGGTGGTGGAGTCACCGTCCCTGGAGGTGTTCGAGGTCCGTCTGGATGTGGAACTGAGGGACATGGCTTAGTGGTTTAATGGTGATGGTGGGTGGACGGTTGGACTAGATGATCTTGGAGGTCTTTTCCAACCTTGATGATTCTATGATTCTATGACTCTCAGCCAGCTATGGCTGTATCTGAACCACGCTGGAGGACATGAATGCACCTGCGCTTACAGTATTTCCTTGTTCAGTTTCAGACTTTATTAATTGTCTCCAGTGCTGCTCAGATGGCATGGTGATGCCTTTGCCTGTAAGCCTGTAGGCACTGGGGTGACTCGTGCTGAGGCCTTCTCCACTCTACAAGGGGAGAAAAGAAAAAACAAATGAGAAGGGACCCAGGTCGAGCCTTGTGTGCACAGTCAGTGCTCCCCCCTGAGCTCACTGGCTCTGCAGTGGGGCATGTCAGGATACGTGCTGCAGCACCATCAGCCCTCATACAGTGGGGCTGCGCAAGGGAGGGTGGAGGTGTGGTGGGAGCCACCTGGTGCCTCACCAGCCCCGTGCTGGCCAGGGCTGCACCTGGGCCAGGTCAGCTTCATTGCAGCTGGTGAAGGTTGGACTCAGCAGGAGTTGTCCCAGAGACAGTCGGGCACAGTCAGGGCTGTCAGGGTCCTGGTAGGCAGCAGTCACTGCATGGAGCCAGGCAGGAATTTATTCACGTCTCATAATGCATTTGGATGTTCACAGATCCACAGAGGAATGAAAAAGAAATTGACATCCCTGCTAAATTTTGGTCAAATCAATGAACTGTACCTTTCCCCGATGCTGTACCTTATCTACTTGCTGGCTTTTTGGTCTACAGAAGAAATCTGGAAGCAGAGCAGAGCCCATCTCTGGCCAAGGGGAATTAACACGAGGGATCAGCTTTTCTGTCTAGCATGCTCATGGCACTCGGCAGCTCTGCACCTGGCAGCTTCTGGCACAAGGGCTGCACAGGGAGCGTGCATGACTGTTGTTCCCTGGGGATATGTCTGCAGAGGTCTGCACCTCTGCATGAGCCCTCCCTCCCTGCCCGCGCTGCCCACTGCAACAGCTCTTCTCACATTTGGGTGCTCAAGGAGTGGAGGGATCATGGCTCCTTGGCCGTATGGCAGATGAAGTCAGTGACACAGACGATGGCATCTCATGCACCCTCAGCAAGTGTGCAGACAATACCAAGCTGTGTGGTGCAATTAATACAATAGAAGGAAGGGATCCATCCATCCAGAGGGACCTCAACAAAATCGAAAGGTGGGCCCGTGTGAACCTGATGAGGTTCAACACAGCAAAGTGCAAGGTCTTGCACTTGGGTCAAAGTAATCCCAGATATGCATACAGACTGGGAGAAGAGACCCTTGAGAGTAGCCCTGCGGAGAAGGACCTGGGGGTCCTGATGGATGAAAAACTG
>WBMW01001316.1:194036-218433 GCA_013396635.1 Penelope pileata | reverse complement strand
GGGCTGTCAGGGTCCTGGTAGGCAGCAGTCACTGCATGGAGCCAGGCAGGAATTTATTCACGTCTCATAATGCATTTGGATTTTCACAGATCCACAGAGGAATGAAAAAGAAATTGACATCCCTGCTAAATTTTGGTCAAATCAATGAACTGTACCTTTCCCCAGTGCTGTACCTTATCTACTTGCTGGCTTTTTGGTCTACAGAAGAAATCTGGAAGCAGAGCGGAGCTCATCTCTGGCCAACGGGAGTTAACACGAGGGATCAGCTTTTCTGTCTACATGGGTGCAGCATGCTCATGGCGCTCGGCAGCTCTGCACCTGGCAGCTGCTGGCACAAGGGCTGCACAGGGAATGTGCATGACTGTTGTTCCCTGGGGATATGTCTGCAGAGGTCTGCACCTCTGCATGAGCCCTCCCTCCCTGCCCGCGCTGCCCACTGCAACAGCTCTTCTCACATTTGGGTGCTCAAGGAGTGGAGGGATCATGGCTCCTTGGCCGTACGGCAGATGAAGTCAGTGACACAGACGATGGCATCTCATGCACCCTCAGCAAGTGTGCAGACAATACCAAGCTGTGTGGTGCAATTAATACAATAGAAGGAAGGGATCCATCCATCCAGAGGGACCTCAACAAACTCGAAAGGTGGGCCCGTGTGAACCTGATGAGGTTCAACACAGCAAAGTGCAAGGTCTTGCACTTGGGTCAAAGTAATCCCAGATATGCATACAGACTGGGAGAACAGACCCTTGAGAGTAGCCCTGCGGAGAAGGACCTGGGGGTCCTGGTGGATGAAAAGCTGACTGTGAGCCAGCAGTGTGCTCTTGCAACTCGGAAGGCCAACGGGATCCTGGGCTCCATCAGCAGAGGGGTGGCAGCAGGGACAGGGAGGGGATTGTCCCTCTCTGCTGTGCCCTCTGAGGCCCCATCTAGGGGGGTTGGAATTTGATGATCTTTCGGGCCCCTTCCAACTCAAGCTATTCTGTGGTTCTGTGACGCCAGTGCCAGTGTTCAGTAGCATTGCCTGTGACTCTCTGTCCTCAAGTGGTCACCTGGTAGGAGCTGCCCAGATATTGTTTCCAGATCTCGCAATGGAGGACAGAAGGCAGTGTGGTGGTCTCTAGTTGGGATTTGAGAACAGCATCTAGATGCCTCATCCTGGTTAGTTGGGAGTATAAGCGAGATGTGAAGCTGTTGGGCCTTGTTACACAACATTCTGCGTGAGTTTTCTTTAAGCATCTAAATACCACTTTGGGAAAGCTTGAAGATATGTTGGGACTGGTCACACTCAAATGATTAGGTGGTCATTTCAAATGAGTTGTGTGTTAACTTTGCAAAATGTTTGATCTAGGTATTATGTGTAGATTAAAATTAGACATGAAGTTTCCTTTGGTGCTTTGTGTTAAGGATGTAACTCTCAAAATCATTCATTTCCACTGAATCAGTGGGCTGCTGCTCCACTAGGAGTTCAGTACTGCGCTGGCAGCCTAGCAGCCAAAGCAGCAGTATTATGTAATAAATGTGTACATGCCACCAAGCCTATGAACATTTGATTGCTTACATGACAGAGTTTTTCTTATCCAGTTATTTGTCTCAATTTTTCCATTACATTTTCTCATTTTCTTTTCTAGCTTTACTCACAGACAAGCCTCCAAAGCCCTTGTTCCCCATGGAGAACCAGCCAACTGTTATAGATGTCCAGCTGGGTAAGTTCTCTTCTGGGAATGATAGATCCTACGCTTAGACTCTGCTAGCAGATGGGAAAAATTGAAAGTGGTAAGAAGGTTTTAGTGGTACTGTTATTACATGCAAATCAGTTTGCAGCTTCTCATTTATAACTGTAGAATTTAGTGCCATGGCAATTTAGGGAAATGAACTTGTGTACATCATTGTGAACATCAGGGGATGACTGTATTAATTGGTCACACTGGGTATTAAAGTTCTGCTGTTCTCTTTAATGTGTGATTGATAAGAGTAACATATGTCTACATTGCTGCTGTATTGATCAGCTGATGTTCACCCTAAGACAAATAGTCTCGTGAAAGAAATGCTGATTCCTTTAAAAGTTAATGAAAAACAGTGCATTTTCAGTTTGTTCTGAATGTGTACCAGAAAGGACTGTTGATAAAGATGATTGTATGCTTTTCTCACTCCTGTTGTATTTTCTTGTGTGATTGCCTATCTCTGAATCTCAGCTGGCAGCCTTCCTTTTCTCTTGTGTTGAAAGACTGTTAGAAAGTTCTGCAAACTTCGGGGAGCTGTGAGGCGTCATGGTGCTGAAAGAATTGCTTGACTTTGAAGTTTCAGAGTTTTTTTCAATGCCTTGAAAATAGATTTCTGATTTTAAAAGGCATAAGTGAAGTTACGACTAAAGACTGTAGAGCCATGAGTTTTAACTACAAGAGATGTTTTGCAGATGTGTATTATTTACTGTGTGCTGAAGGTGTGGTATTTTCCTTCTTGAGCTTGATTCTCTCCCGCTTTTATTCCAAAAGTTGGTTAGGATTCAGTAGTGGGAATGGTGTTTAAAGGGAAGCAGGGTCGGAATGAAACCTGTAAGGTGGCTGGCAAGTGCGGCAAAGCCTTTTGCCTGGTTTTGTGACATTCTTTTTTTTCAACTTGGTGCCTAACAATTTCAGCGAGACACTTGAGACTCCACAGAGTATTTAAAAAGGAAGCTTGAATTGCTGAATGTGTTGAGTTGTGGCAAGAATGTGAATAATTTGTGACTTTTGCTGAACTTTCTCTTGTGTACCTGAGTGGAGTGTGTCAGGTCTTGCACAGGGAATGCAGTAGCCAGTGCCTGTGGAATTCTGCAGAGAGGGACGTGTGCATGCTCAGGGTCCCTTCCTCAGGGCTCTCATGTGTAGCTGAGCAGAAAATGACCCTAATAGGAGAAAACACAAATTGGGTCTGAGGCCATAGTCAACAGACCACCAAAACTACCAGCAAAATAGTCATCAAAGTTTAGATCAGCCCCAAAGGCTGAATTGGATCTCCAGGTCCAGCTTCTTTAAAGTCAACTTTCTAATGATTTCCTCTGGGAGCAAACTGTCCCTGCATGCAGCTGTGTCATAAAGGCACTCAGAGCGCACGGCTTTTTTTCCCACATTTTTATTCTATCTTCATTTCCTATTCCAAGTTCCCCTGCTTCACCAGGTCTCTGATGATTTTGTGCTGAGTTTCTTCTTTTTTCCTACATGAAAACGTTTTGTTCTGACTGATTAGAAAGGGTTTGATTAAAATAAATAAGTAAAATGAAAACAAACAAAATCCTTCCTCTCCTTGGAGATACAGCTCAGAAATAGGATTTGGTAATATCTCAAGAGGGAAATGTAAATCCTGCATCTTTATATGCTGGAATGTCTGATACAGTAGTGGATTTGGTTGTTGTCTCTAAACCATATTCATATTATGCTGTAAAAGATTAATGCTTATGAAAGAACCTGAAATCATTTCTGTAATACACAGTGACAGTCACTGCATATCACTCCTGATTTTAGATGGCAAGTAGCCAGAGCTGGCAGATGCTCAGGGAATGCCTTCAGTGCGTGGCAGCCACCTGCAGCTCTGCCCTGGAAGCCAGGCTGGCCTCAGCAGGGCCGCAGCCCCGCTCCCAGTGCTGCAGCTTGGTAGGAAGGAGAGTCATTTCACTGCAGTGAAGTGGCAGAGGATCGAGTTCTGTGTCAGGTACTGGAGTACTTTTCTAAAGTCTTGCTAAGCTCCTTGGAGTTTTGAACGACTGACATTCCTCTGTGCTGCATTAAGCATGAAAGCAAAGTTTGTGGAAGGAAGGATCTGTGTTTCAAGGAGCCTTTAGCCCACAGGATCGAATTATCTGACACGCCTGCTCTGCAGCAGTCAGGCAGGTAGGAGTGTGCCTCTAAACTACAACAGAAATGGGGTTTAATCCATCTACTTGTTCTGCAGAGATTGTTTTAGATTTCTGTTGGAAAACTAATCTTTATAGAAATGGCTGCCTTTGCTTTATGAGCAGAGGAGTTTAACAGCTGTTTGCTACATTTATCCTAAAATATGAGCACAATGCAGTGCAAAAGCTTGCAGGAACTCTAGGCAGCTCCTGACTATTCAGCAGCTTGTTTGACCTGATTGCAGACTTCAGAATGCACCTTTTGGCTTTAATGTGTTTTAAGAAGATTCAAATGAAAGTAGGTACGCATAATTCTTATTGGCAGCAGATAAAAAAATTTCTTCAGGCTTCAAATATGGCCCAGAGCCTGCCTTGTTCTTCATAAGGAGCATGCATGTACTTCCTGCTTGTTCCCTTTTCCTTTGGAATTTGTCAAAGATCAAAACCAACCCTGTCAAGGTTATAGAGAAGCAGAAGTAAGCATTTGCTTCTTTCTTGCTTTCTGTACTTGTTTGTGTTGGAGAAACAGAGGGAGAGAGGAGAGACAATGAGCACAAAAGAGAATCCCAGAGGACTGAAGAAACAGTCCTAAACAGTTTCACTGTCTTGGATGCTTTGACAGGTCAGAGAATCACACCATCTCTGGGAAGACCTAGAAAATAAAAACAGTTTGTTTAGGTATCGATTGCTCATTTGCTTCTTCCTTTTCATACAAGGAGGAGAAAAAATAATACCGCCACGTTTTGCTTGTTTTATAGTTCTTGGCATTGGGGGGTAGCATAGCAAGAGTACCTTATTCTGTGATAACACAGCACATTTAATCTTACATCTTGAGTGTATGTTTTTGCAAATATGAGGTTAATCTGACTCTGTCATCTGCTTCCTGAAAAAGGATATCCCTAGGTTTCTTCCTTCATCAAAATCAAATTTTCTGAATGAGCCACAACACACACAGGTATTCTGCCCAGGAGATAGGGTGACTTCAGCAGAAGGGTCAGGAGACTGCGTTTGAAAAGTTTTGTGCCATAAATGCCTACTCTTTCTGTTTTCAAAGTGTGACTGTCTCCCTCATAAGGGTCTGAATTTGAATTTAATAATGCTTTCAACAGCGTAATTCAAGGTAGTTGTTCAAATATTTATTTATTTGTTCTGTTGCTTCGACCACATATACCTGACTACCTACATGGATTGTTCATGCCAGATCAATAAGGCTAGAGAAGTCCTTGTATGACCGGGATTTTGATCTTTTCTAGATCAGAAGTCTTCAGGCTGCAGTACAGTAAGAAGTGCACTCTGTTAATTTATTAATTTATTTTTTAAACTCTTTTCTGACTAACTTTGTTCACTCTTGATACTTTGTAGGAAAGGAAGGAAAGATAAGCAGCCCTTTGCATTGTGCTTACCAGGTTACAGAGTAGATCTCTCCTCCAGACTGGCTCCTTTGCATAATTCTGGTAGCACCCTGGAGCCAACATCTGACTGGCGTAAAAGCAGCGTGGCAGGGGCACGTGCATTCTGGTGGAAAAGGAGCACTGCTGTGCTCTGCTGATTGTTGCCTGGCCGAGGCTCTGTAAGGATCCTGCAGGTGCTGTGTGCAGCCTGCCCGTGTGAGCGGCTCCCAGAGTCATCCAGCTTGCACCATTGCTGCTATTTCACACTTGTGTTCCCTAGAGTACCAAGCAAGCTAAAAAACACTATATTAAAATAGAAGCTACAGCTTTCTGTTGTGTTAATTCTATAATGTTACGTGGTGATTGCAATGCTAAGTTAGTCTTTTCCCTATGAATATTTATTGTGAGCTAGGTGAGACTGCAGTGAATGTTTGTGTCTATATGAAGTATATTATGTTCGTATCATTTGCTTTTAAATTAGGAACTGGTTTTGTTTTCAGACATTTACTTGGGAAATGCAGCAGGAAAAAGAAAGCAACAAACATCTGTGTTAATTCATTTACTGGCCAAGGAAAATACCCAGGGATTTACCTCACTGGCTTTCTGGAAGTTTGTGTGTTGAAAGATGCTGAGGAAAGCAAACGTATTTTATGAGGATTCTCATTTTTCCTAATAGCTGACCTGTTCAGAAAGATTTTGTTTCTAAAAGATTTAACAGTGCAATTCCTTGGGACTAGTTATTAAGCAGATCAATGGAGCTACTGTAGAACCATCAGGAGGGAGCATACAACGTTACGGTATCTGCTGACAGCTATGGGATAATATAGAATAAAAATAGCATTTTAAAAAATAATAGTGGAAGGTCCTTTTTGTTTGAAGCACTGGCTCCATGCTCTTCTGGTGAGACCTGGAGCTCTTGTGGCGTTGTCTGAAGCATTGTGGCAGCCCAGATACCCGTGTGCAAGGAGCTCCAGTGCTTCGAACCAACTCTTTCCCCTGCAAGCTCGTACCGTGATCAGGCTTTGAAGGATTTTTCTGGGAATGGAACAGGCGTTTGTCTGACCATCAAATTGAACATCCCTTCTCTAAGAGAGGGAGGGAGGACAGGGAGAAATAACGTTTTCCCCATTCACTTCACCCATGCTGTGAGAAAGCCAGAGGTGTTTGATGTAGATCGATCCCCCTTTGTGTCTTCCAAACTTAAAGAGGCCTAATTAAGTTAACTGACTTCTCGCCTTTGATTTCATGGAGTAGGTCGATCAATACAAAACCAGAAGCGTATGAAACTGCAGCCTTGTAAAGAACAGCTTCGATGTGAGATGCAGTGAACATATAGGTCATATCTCTACTGTTGGGAAATAAAGTAGTGATCAGCAATTCTGGTTTTTCTGTTTAAAGCAGCTTTTCAAGATAGAACTCCTTTTCCTGTCAGAATAGCCTATAAATATTGCTGCTGTAATATAGTCCATAAATATTACTAAAAGTACGAATGCTGTAAGGGGAGTACTGGGTTGTGTTTCTTGTCCAGGTGGTTAAATCATGTACATAAGGTGCCTTACAGAGAGAAGAGTGAAAGCTGTCCATAGAGACTCAGTTGCTCTTTCCTTGTGCAGTGCCCAGGCATGGGATGGGCGAGTGGTGCCCAAACAGCTCGCTCGGGGTGGGATGTCCCAGCACCCGCAGCCCGAGGACCAGGTCTGCATGCCCTGAGTGGCCAACGAGAGTAGCTGAGAAGCCCTGTGGGTCCTGTCTCCTCCACTCCAACCCTAGCAAAGTATTGATCCCCTCCATCCCCAGTTGCCCCTGCGCTGTGTCCTCATACCCTTTCCATGTCCCCTTGTCCCCTCTGCACTCCTGCTTCTAGAGGAGCAAGCCTGGACCCTCACTGTGGTCTCCTCTATACCTTCCAGCTGTCTGCAGCATGCACCTTTCCCCCCAGCTAACCTGGGACATCCCCTTTCTTCCCACAGGAGAGCAAACCCCATACACTAATCCTTTCTCTTAGGTGGCTACAGATGTGCTGTGTAAATAACCAAGACTGCCTGCTGGAAGAATCTCTCCCTCTCAGTGGTGCAGACAGTAATGCTGAAAGCACTGTGTTCCTGCACAGAAATACCCTCAGGAGCGATGTGCACTAGGGAATGAAGAAAAAACAGGGGTATCTTCTTCAAGAGCTGCACAGCTCCACAGGTGTTTCAACCATACGTGCCCGTGTGAAGGGATGCAGTGTTTGCATCTATTACAGTCATTTTGTACTAATCTGCAGGGAATATTAGAGACAAATTGTCTGACGTTCAGGTTTAGAAGTAGTTCCCTAAATACGCTAAGTGTGTTACTGCTAATGCTTTGATGCTAATTTGGTTTGTTGTTAATATCCCTGGTTCTCCCAGGGATAATGGGAAAATGCTGTACTTCAGAGTCCAGGTTCTGTTGTTCAGCTGGCATAAATCCTCTCTTGCTCTACCTTTTGTGTGGTTAACCCAGATTTATATATGTGAAGCAGATAGCAGTGTGTTAATTGCACATTTCTTCCTTTTGCTTTTATTGACTTGGAAAGATAAGGCCAAATTCTGGCTGCTAGTCCATGGTTTTCACATTGATCGGGATCGATGGAATTGACACAAATATATCAGAAAGCGAGATTTGGCACTTTCAGAATTTTTCTTTTGTACTTCTATAAGCTACTTCTTTCTTGTGTTGATTTTAATGGTTGTTACATCAATCTCATTTACACTCAGAGAAAAAAATAATGCCGTCTTTATGGAAAAAGCTGATGAATTGATGTCAGGCTGCCTTGCAGTTACAATCACAGTTACAGCACTTTAGATAAATGTGTTTCTGTTATTGAAAGAAAGTAGTAAAGAAAAAGCACCTCCGTATGTTCTGGTTTACACATCTTCAGTGGCATTCATGCAAGGTCAGTAGCTAATGTATGGCTGAGGAACGACTCAAATAATCTTGCACCAGTAAAACTTCCTCTGCAAATGGTGGCAGTTCTGCGTGGGTGTCCAGGATGTTCGTCTTCAGCACTTCACTGGGAGTAAGCTGTCATTAACGAGTACAGCCACCACTTAAACCTGCACAGGCACACAGTTCTGCTGGGCTCAGCTAACATCTCCTTATCGGTTTCTGGATTTACAGCATTTGGAGGTGTCTGAAAAACAGGCACAAGTTTAATTATGCAAAACTGAAGGTCAGTTTGGGGAATAGAAAGTAGAAAAGGCATTCTCACTTGAGGACAGGGGATTAGGGCTGTCAGTGAGAGCAGTATTTATTTTCTCTGCCAGAGTTTTCCTGACTTTGGTCTGGGCTATGTCCTCTTAAGAGGTGAGGACAGTACTCATCTATTTTCCAGGAATGTTGTGACAATAAAATCAGGTGTTATCAGAGAAGTGCTCTGTTAAGAGCAAGAAGGAGTACAGGTAGGGAAGACTTAGAACCACAGAACATCCTGAGTTGGAAAGGACCCATAAGGATCACCGAGTCCACACAGCACCCCCCAAACCCAAACCCAATGGCTGAGAGCAGTGTCCCAGCACTCCCTGAGCTCCGGCAGCACGGGGCTGTTCCCACTGCCCTGGAGTATGGGCCTGGCTTTGACTAAGACTTTTGCCTTGGGGCCTTTACTTTTCTGTTTCTGAGCTCGTTTGCAAACACTGAGACTGTGCAGTCTACAGACTTATGCTGCTGTGCGTTGAATGGCAGGTGATATCAGTGTTCCAGAAGAGAGGACCACAGGGCAACCTTTGCACTGTTTTCCAGGCTTGTTAGAAACACTGTCACTGGGAGGGATTCATGTTCTGCCACTTTGCATTCTCTCTGCAGTGTTTGTCATACAAATGAGATGTTAGGCTGTGAATGCCTCATATATTCTGTAAATTACAGGGTAGAAACATTCAGCTGTACTATTTTGACCTTTTCAGCGTTCTGTGATTTGTTGGGCATGCCATTCCACATCTCTTGTTTATGGCCTCACTGAAATGCAGGGAGGGAGCTGAGCAGGCAGTCAAAATACACGGGACTGCAAAAGGTCAGTGGGCAGTGGAGATTAAAATCCTGACTAACCATTCTCATGATTGCTCTTTCTTCATTGAAGAACAATATAAAATTGTACTTCATAATCTGTTCCAAAGGCAACAGCACAGAAAATGAAGACTGATGGCATGATCTTTATTTCTTAAAATTTCAAAATTGTGATGTCATGATCTTGGAGGACATGAAAATCAAAGCTGTCATAGTCCTTCAAAAGAAATGAGGTGAAATTCCACCCACCAAATCTTTGCTTCATTTAATCCATTTGATAACTTTTGCTTTTAACTTCATCGCTTTGTTTCTATCCTACAGAAACAAATAACTTGTTTTAGGGAATTGAAATTTGACTGTGAAAGCCAGGTTGATTTACTGTTCTTACATGAGACATTTCAGGCCAATGAAGTTCAAATGAAAAAGAGTCAAAGCAAAAATTGTCTAGAAATGAAAAGATACTTTTACAACCTGCTGGGGACACATGGTGCGTGACTTCTCAGTAACCACAATCAGATGGAAAGTAAAAATGTATAAAGCAGTAATGTGTGGAGAGGTGCTAGAGGCACGCTGCACCTTTTTAGTTTACTACTGCACGTTTTTAGTTTAGCAAACCAGTTTCACAGTAAAAAACTGTACCTTTCTGGTACTGAGTATGCTTTCGTTACCTGCTTATACTATGGGAGACTTATTAATTTTAACATGCTTGGCCCTAGTCTCGTGAACAAATTACTATGATTAGTCATGAAAACATCCCATGAGGTTTCCTTGGAGCTTGAGCAGGTGTGTAGTTATTCCAGCCCCTAGAAGCATAGGAGTAAGCATGTAAGTCTTTGAGCAACGCTTTATATTGCTTAAATACAAATTTTACTTACAGACTTGTTAACAGCATTAATTAAGGGACATAAGTAAATTTAGTTTTGTACCTAACAGAGTCTTAAATCTAAATGAACTGCGTATGGCACTGCTAGAAACTCAGTTCTGAAGTGTGCAAATGGTGCTAGATGTTTTGCTTCTCGAGTGTTACGTAATTGTCCATACGGATCTTCCCTCCCAAGTCCTTCAGGTGCATTCTGTAAATGCGTCTGAACTCGATGCTCTCTTTTGAATAGCTTTTTTTTTGCTAAGTCCTGAATATGCAGGACTTGAAAAGTAAAACTGGTTGGGCAGGCTCATCAAATGAGGCTTTCTTCTTCCTGATGACATTACTGTTAACTCTTTTTAATGATTTCCTGATCTGCATTAATGAATTTGAAATCAAATTGATACATAATATTCTGCAGCCTATCATTCAAGTTGAATAAACATTCCAGGCAGAAAGCTGCTTTGCTGGAGCATCTGAGCATTTGCCCCAGTAAAGTGAGTGCATAAAAAGCTAAAGTAAGCAGAGGGTTTCATTTGGAAGTGCAGTGGATATTTGTGGTTCAGTTTTATCTAAATTCATCTGGCTTTCATGCTCAAGTTCCAGAGGCTGCCCTGTTGGCAGTAAGAAATCTGCTTTGCTACACACCATTGATGAAGCACTTCTGTTTAGAATTGCAGTTTAGCTTTTCTAAATATCATCTGGCAAAACAATCAACTCTTTGCCAGATACCGAATTGGTATTCACACCGTGGCACCCCTGCTCCTGAGAAGGGATCTGTTAGGTTCCAGCAGCGACTTAGATGCAGCTGGCAGGTATACTCCTCTCAGTTTCAGAATTTCAGACCGCGGCGTCTCACAAGCCAGCACATCCCTTCACAGCCTGACCTGTCTTTTACAAAACACTTCTCATCTCAAATGACTCTTAAACAAACTTACGATTTCAAACATGGAAATTTTCAGCAAACATTTGGGGCTTACAAACCATAGTTTTGCCTGTAAAATAGGTAGGAAATCCGCAGGCAAATTACAATGTGTGGCATATAGTAACAGGCATGAAAGTCTTAGATTATTTTAGAATAACTTTTTTGGAAGGGAGACCTCCATGGGAATTTGCAAGCATCTTCTTTTGACATGGTCCCCCACCACATCCTTATCTCTAAATTGGAGAGAGATGGATTTGAGGAGTGGACTATGAAGTGTATAAGGAACTGGTTGGAAGGCTGCAGGCAGAGGGCTGTGGTCAATGGCTCTGTGTCCAGGTGGAGGCCGGTAACGAGCGGTGTCCCCCAGGGCTCTGTCTTGGGACCGGTGCTCTTCACTATCTTCATCAATGACATCGATGACGGGATTGAGTGCACCCTCAGCAGTTTGCTGATGACACCAAGCTGAGTGGTGCAGCTGACACAATAGAAGGAAGGGATCCATCCAGAGGGACCTCAACAAACTCAAAAGGTGGGCCCGTGTGAACCTGATGAGGTTCAACACAGCGAAGTGCAAGGTCTTGCACTTGATCTGGAGAAATCCCAGATGTATATGCAGACTGAGAGAAGAACTCCTTGAGAGTAGCCCTGCAGAGAAGGACCTGGTGCCACACAGGCCATTTTGTTGTCAAAAAACCCGAAGTTCTGGTGGCAACGCCAGCCACAAAGCCAGATATTTATAAGATCGTTCCATTTGTTTCAATGTCTTTACCCAATACAGAAGGCAGAGAAGAAAAGGTGATCTGCGCTCAATTCCTTCACCTGGTGTCCCAAAGCCCTGGAGTCCCTAAGTTTCAGGAGCAGTAAAGCAGCTGACCATCGTCTGAATCCAATAACTTGAAATGGCATAGTACAGCCAGTGAGAAGCACATCTCTAACCTAGCTGAACTGTTACTTAAACCTTGCAGCAGATTTTTGTACGCCAACCTGTGCTGCTTTTTAACAAGGTACAGTACCCAAATCTTTCATCTCCCATGATAATGCTGCCTGGCAAATGGTGTTACTGGTAAGTCAGGCCAGTGGAAGCTAATCCAAACTGCTTGTGGTTTGATTTATGTTCTGCAGAAGTTGACCTACACAAAGTGCTGGGGAAACAATATGTGGTTCTGTGGCCCCTGATTGAAAAATGGGATTATTCACTGCTTATTAATTCTTACATTCCATCTTCAAAAGGAATTATTCATGCAGTCCAAACTCAGTCAGATTAGGGAGGGAGGAAGCAAGCCTTACGCCTCATCTGAGCCTTCAGCAGTGGTGGATGTTTGTTTTGAGTCTGTAATGCGCCCTGACAAGGGAGGTCACTGGATAGAGGTAAGCAAAAATAAAATTAAAATTGAATAAAAACAAGTGAAACCCTGGGACAAAATTGCTATGTTCTGGTTTTATTTTTGAGACATCTGATCTCACTGGGATTTTCTGAATGTCTCTCACCAAAGCTGTACCTGGAAAGCAAGTGGCAGGAGCTGGCTGTTCTGCGTGTACTGAGCAGAGATTTTTCATTTCATCCATCATTCACAACCCACTGCAGTGCTTCCAGAACTTACTGAACATAGCTCACATACAGTGGAACAAGAGGAAGAACTCTGCAACACCTGCAACTCTCTGATCTGAAGCTGTAAGTTGGTTCGTAATTGCTACTTTTAGTAACATGGTTAATCCTGCAGAGCCTTGTGTGGCTCTATGCCTGCTCAGTAAGGGCACACTGAGTTATTGGGCCTCAGAAACCATGAGCTGGAGCTCTGTAGGTCACAAGATTGACTTGAGCAGTGAGAAGGCCAGGCTACAGGCAGTGCCAGGTGGAGCTTCTGGTATCAGGGCTTGGCTTTGGGGACTCAGGGTTTGAGCTTAAAACCTGTCAGAGGCTGATGCTTGGGTTTTCCAACATTACAGTTATAAGCATCCAGAAGGGGAGGGAAAAGCCAACAGAAGGCAATGATTGACCAGTGGCCTAAAAGAGAAGGATGTGCTTGTGCTCAAACAGGGCTAACTGCCACATTAGCTGTTCGGGCTCATTGCTTTGGATATTTGTATTTGTTGCTGGAGCCCAGTGGGCACTGCTGACATTGTGAAGCTTTTAACTGCAACAAACTGAAGGCCTGCAACCAATTTGCCGTGATATCATTGTGATACTCAGACTGTTGATCGTGGACTGCTTCTGGCCGGATTTTCAGAGCTCCTGCTTTACAAAGCATTTCTCTGCTGCAGTGCAAGAGGGCAGGGGAAGGGCAGCTCCTAGGAGCAGGAGCAGCTCACCTAAGCAAGCTTCTCTTTGTTTCAGTCTTCTTTGAATGTGGCTTTCTTCCTTCTTTGCTTGCCGCTTCCTGAGGCACTGAGTTGCAGAGGAGTTGCTCAGCCGCTTGGCAGCTTGCATGCTGCTCCGCCCTGGCTGAGCACCTGAACCTCTGCAGTCATCAGGTGTGCCAGGGTCTCCTTTTCTTTCATAAAGTGGATGGAGTTGGTGCTACAGAGAAGGAGGAAATTACCGTTTTACCCCATGACTCCCAAAGAGTCGCTCTGGGGCTGTGCTCAGGTACAATCTTGGAGCCATAGCAGCTACTTAGAACTGAATTACTGTCTCAGTCTCTGTAGCCAGGTCTGTCAAAAGGTGCCCAGTGTTTGGATCATCTGAATTACTGTCAGAAAGGGTGAATGTCAGTTTATTCAGCAGTTAAGTTTAGGAAAGAATCCACAAATTGAGATTTCACAGAGGAGTGGGGAGGCTCTGAGGACTACAGTCCTCGTGCTTCAGCGCAGATCTTTGTCACCACTTGTTGGAAGAAGGGGGCTGTGGGGCCTGTGGGCCTGTCTCAGAGGCTGGGTTCCACCTCCCTGCAGGCAACTCTGAAAAGATGGCTTTGTGGCACCTGCTTCTTTTTATTGGAGCCATCCCTTTTTGGTTTAGCGTCTGACTTAACTCCGTGTGTTACATCAAGCTGGGCTTCGAAACTCATTACCCATTGCAGAGTGTGTTCTCACCAATGAGGCCAGTGTCCAGAAACAGAAAGCTACAGGTGCCCTTGCAGCATGTGCAGCAAGGAGGTCACTCCAGCGTGAGTTTTATGGCAATTTCATTTCTCTGCTTGCGCTTCCTGTGCCTCATGACACTGAAGTCAAGTTTAAAGAACCGCTTTCCAAAAAAGAAAGCAAACAATGATTTACCAAATCTATACCCCGTAATTCACCATTCAGAGGTTGGACAATGGCAGCATTGTGCCACTGTCTTAACAGTGAATGTTGCTTCTAAATTTGTGCATTCTAAGGATGGATAGTGAAGCAGCTTTTTCTGATAAAAGAAAGGCTGGTTGTCTTTGATAACATAGATAAATGCATGGATAGTTACTTTTTAATTGCTTTATTGCCTGAAGTTTTCAATGAAGCTATAAAAGAGAAAAAAAAAGATCAGCATAATTGCCTCAAGATGGGTATGTAATGCATAAATCTCTTGTTTAATGGATCTAGTAATAGACCACCTGTTTCAGTTGCCTTTTCCCATTCAGAATATGAATTAATGCTTCTCTCAGATGTTCACAAAGAGAAAACGCAATTGCACCATCAAAATCTCAGTGATTTTTCTTTATTTTTCCTTGAGGTTTGTTCATTCCTGTTCTGTGTCACAGCCAGTCTTAGTACATTTAACCTTGGGAAAGCAAAACCATTCTGTATGATGCACATAGCCTTGTGTATTTTTGTTGTCCAATTGTGTTTTAAGTGAGAATAACAAAAAACACGCACAAAAAGCACTAACCTTGTCCTAGAGTGTGAGGTGGTCCCTCTGGGTTCCCCAGTCTGGATTTTGTTTGCTTTCTTGGCTCCATGTCTTCTGGCACTACCTGACTTTGGCAGGTTTCTATGGGGAGAGGGTGTCTGAACCCCACATCCTGCCCCATGATTCCATCCGTTCTAGGGGGGTTTGGCCTCTTCCTTTTTGTGGGCCGGGGGGCTTTATATCCCCTGAGCCATTTCTGGAGATGGTGGCTTTTAGTAGATAGAATCCTGTTTTCCCTTGTGCAGTGTGTGATTGTTGCTGATGTTTTCTTTTTCTTTTTGTTTTGTTTTGGTTTTTTTTAAGGGTTATTTAAATAAAGTCATTGAATGTTTGTAAACAACTGAAAGCAGTCATGTAACCTGTTTTGGTGTCCCATGAATGCGGGTAGCTTCCTCAGACATTCTAATGGGCAGCCTTTTGAGTTACAGGCAGCCTGATGCCGAGGCAGTGTCCTCCTGCTGCATGTCCCACCGTGATCCCTTGGAGCACATCAGGAGAGGTGAACAGAAGTGCTGCTGTCTCTCTGCATGGCTCTGCCATGTTCCTTGTGGTAAATGTGCTCCAAAGATGTGCATTTATGCAAATGAATTACAGGGGCCTCTTTACTGTTGTGGGGCTGAGCTTTCTAGAAATTGGTGATTCTAGGGCTTCTTGTATCCAGAGACGTCATAAGCTCCAGTCCAAGATGACTGAATTTAGTAGTCTAGCAGGCATTAAAATAGCAAGAAACAAGGAGGGTGGAAAGGGAGCAAATTTGGCAAAAATTAAGATGTCAGAAATAAAATCAATCAAACCACCAAAGGATGTAAGCACTAAAAAATAAATCTTTTTACACTCCTGCAAGGAACCTGGGTAATAAGCAACAAAAGAAGGAATGCTAATTTATGGGTATGAATTCAACCGAGTCAATAGAACAGAAATCTGGTGGGAATGATTTGCACGATGGGAATGTTAAAATCCTTGTTTATAACCTACTGAAGAGCAGATGAGAGGAAGAGGAGCAGGCTGTCAGAAGTCACATTTGCTGCTTGTGAGAACCTGGAAGCAGTTTCTGATGGCTGCTTGTGTTTGGATCAGTACTGTAGCTGTGAAGGGCAGGACAGAGAAGGGGCTGATGTCTGTGCAGAGCAGACCGTGGCTTGGCAGCGGGAAGGAGGACACGCTGCAAAGCCTTCCTCTGCTTGCTGTGGGCTGGAGGAGCTGTTCCATTGTGTTGAATTTCATTCCCATTGCAGTGGGCTGGAAATCACACTTTGTCAGCAATAAAACAACCCCAGAGTACTACACACTTAGCAGGGTATTTATGCATTAGCTTCATCCTGTCAGATGAAGAGGAATAGACCAGAGCAGTAAATGCTAGTTGAGTTTAAGTACACATAGAAGGCCTATGATCTGACAATCTTGTTTCCACATGATGTGCATAGGGCCCAAACTGGTGAAAAAGACTTTTAAACATAGCCACAGTCCTTTCACACTCTGCTTCCCCTGCCCAGAGAGCTCAATTTATGGCAAATCTCCGTTGTGTGGTCTTGTTGTCGTACAGCATCTGGGTGGTGTCAGCATTCGCCAGCAATGTTTTGATAGCACTGTTCCTCTTTCCTGTTAGGCTAGCTACAGGTAGATCTCGGCTCCACGGCAACATCCAGTGGTATTTTGTGTTTTCCCCACTTCATTCTGTCAGCTCTGCCGAGAGAAGCCAGATTACCTGCTCTTGTCCCTGATCTTCCAAAACTGTAGTCATCCCAAAAGGTTAATAGCGCTGGGTGCATCATTGCTTTGAGATACTCTTTTCTGGCACTGGTTTTGTGGAAAGGCTCTGCTTGTATTGCCTGTGACAAAACTAAAATGACTTAAAAGAGCCTTAAAGAGGGCACATTGAGTGTTGACAAAACCAATGTGGCAGGTGAGTTTGAAGGACAGAAAAAATGTGGCTAAGAGATGAGAAAAGTTAGAGAATGCTTTATGAAAAACATCCGAGGCCAGTAGTGGAGAAGGCTCTGCTCCTGAGTTACCACTGCAGTGGAGGCACAGTGCATTATGGAATAATGGGGATGTACTGAGCAACAGGCATTTGAGTACAGCTACATTAGCCTTGCTTGGAAGAGCACAGGCCACAAAAAGGAAGGAGTCTACTTGGGAAAGCACGCTTGGAGTAATACTGCAACCAGAAGGACTAATGCAGTCCGTAGGGCGTACTCATGTAGGACTGGAGAAATTATATTTCTGTATCTGGCATCTTGATGGGATCCTTACAGGAATGCAGCTTCCAGTTCTGGCTATTTGCCCTTCAAGGAAACTGAATATATGGAGAACAATGAAGGGAGACCCATAAGAAAGGCTGAAGAAGGGAAAGGAACCCTGTCTTCCATGTTCAACACAATGCCAAATAGCTTCATCTATGAATTACATATACAGAGAAATGGTTGGAGTGCTCTTGTATCTGTTAAGCTGAAGTGTATAACAAGATCTGGTTCCTGTGTGTTGATGCTAGATGAGCAGACGCTAGACTTACAGCCCGTAGTTCTACCAGAGAAGGTGATAGTGAAGTACAGCGATCCATCACCGTGTGGCCCTCTGTCAGCGTTGATTCTTAACTAAGAGCTGGGCTTTTGCTGATCTGAGATACGCTGCAGTCCGAGACCACCTATTGGCTGGCGTAGGGGAGAGCTCAGAGTGGGTGCTCAGTGGGCACTTCTGCCTTGGCTGTCCTCAGAGAAGGTGGATGCCCAGTGGTAAGCTCTTGAGCCTGTTACGTCAGTGACTTGACTTTCAAAATGTTTGAGCATCCATCCATGGCAGGATCTGCAAGAGTTCAGACCCTTTGACTGTTGAGATTCGATGCATGGAGTGAAATTCATTGTTCATTGTGCTGGAATGCTCCATTAGTTACACGAACGCTCTGCAGAGGAACAGTACATGTGAGAAAATAGACTAATTTAGCCTGAAATGTCTTGTTTCTATCAGCTAATTGAACCAAAATATGTTTGGGATGTGGGCCCCAGAGGCTGAATTGTCTCTCCCCAGAACAAAATGGGGCTCATGCACGATGGGACTCCCACCCTGAAACACCTCCTAGACCTTCCAGCTTTGTCTGATGCAAACTATCTTGTGGTAGGAGGAAATCTGAGAGATGCAGCTGTGTGGAAAAGGGTTGAACTAATAAGCTTTTATTATTTTATTATTCTTATTATTGTTGTTGTTGTTGTTGAATAGTTACACCAGTGCGCTCCTGGCTGTATGCTTATGCTAATATAAAGGTATTTCAATTCCAAGGTAGTTACTTGTTCCTAGCATTGGTTGTGCTTGTATGTACAGGTTCTGAGGTAACATATAGTTTTAACAACCTTCTTTGATGGTCTGAGTTTACGTAAAATAAATCTCAGATTGTGCTTTGCTTATTATTTACCAACTCTGTTTCTGTTATTTCTCTATCAATAAAGAGCTAAGCTCTCCTTACATATGCCTAAATGCCTGCAAAGAGCAATTTGATTCCAGAAGTTATTGTTGTAAGGCAGTTAGGACTGATTTTTCTGTTAGCAAATTCCATTTTCAATCATTTTAATATAGGAAAGGAAAATAGAAAGTTAGCTGCTTCTAGTGTTCAGAATAACCAGCATTTTTGTTCAGTTCTGTGTATTAGGAAGAAAGGAGTCTAAAAATTTGTTGGAGCTATTCCCAAGGAAATAGAGGTACGTGGTGTGATTCTGCCTCTTACAAGAAAAAAAGTAATATATAAATCCAGTGGTTTGCCTAGGAGCACATAAAGCCTTATCCTTTTTAGTAAGTCTCAAGTCTGGTCTGTATTACCTGAAAGATGAGTTCATAAATTGCTATACTGGGAATGGATGTGTTCCCTCTGTCTGATGGCTTTACTGTAGTCTGCAACTTCGGTTGCTGAGATACCCTGACAAAACCAAAACAGATGCTCAGAGGTTTTTACCTTACTTTTTCTTCATTTAGTTCCTTGACACATTTTAGGCCATGGCTTTTTTTAATATATAGTAACATTGCATTTTCCATTTCTCTGGAGATGAAATGCTTTTTACCCATTTCTCAGAAATAAAGACCAAAATTTTCAAAGTATGGCAAACTCCCTGGGAAATCATTAAATCTGGACCTGATATTTTAGCCAGGGTTGTTAATGACTCAATTTTATTGGCTTCTACCAATTCCCAACATTCCCATTGGCTGGATAAAATGATGCAAACTTCAGCAGAGACATTTCCTTATTCAAACAACTTGTCCCTTTGCCTGCAGTGTGTCACCACTGCTTGTTCACGCAGAAGGATGATTCATGATGACCACTTTGTTGTTTATATAATTACAAATTAGAACAATTACGCGGTTATATAGACCCAGAACATCCTACATCCGTTGCTGTCATGTCCATGCATTGCATGATTTAATGGAAATCTCCCAGCCCAGGAAAGGAGGAACCAGTGATGAGGAATTAAAGCTTAATAATTACGTACAATCAAATGTTTAATAATCTTGAAAAGGATTTCATTGAAACATAACCTGTAGCTGTAAGCATAAAGACAAAGGCTAGTCAGCCATACCTTTATTCATCAGGGATCTTCATAACTTTGGTTCTGTCTCCTTCTTTAAGGACCTCTCTTTGCTTACCTACATTACTTACCAGCATTTCCATGGGGAGTAAATGAGCTTTGATTTGCATGAAGAATTACCACTGCTGAGTGTTAACACTTCTAAATGTCTCAAAAATCACGTTGATGTTTTAAAAATGACAAAAATTACGGGTGGGGAGAATCTGTCCTTGTCCATGGACTCTAAGAAGGTTTATGCACAAGGTCTCTTTGGTATAATCTGCCTATTCTGAGACAAATGGCCTGTGACAGGTGGTGAAATGAGGATGAGGTAGCAGCAGGAGAGAAAGAAAGTGAGAGATGTTAGGAGATAAAACATGAACCAGGGCGGGAGCTGGAGGGAAGGAAGGAAAAAGCCATTTGGGGGAAAAATGGCAGAATGACAGGAAGAGAGAAATAGTCATCATCTGTCAATGAGAAGAAAAGCAAAGTTAAAAAGTCTTGTCGGAGGAGAGAGGGTTATTTTGTTTGTTTGTTTGTTTAAGAATTAAAAAGTGTCTGTACCTAGTCTCCACCCTCAGGAAAACTGTCCTAATGAAAAAGAGAGGCTTAAATAGGATACTTCCCTTTTCCTGGCTGTGTACTCAGATGTTTATGTTTTATTAAAGTCTGGTTAATTTCTAGCCACTGCATTCAGACACTGGCATCCATGCTTGCTGTTCTCCAGAACCTGGCTGAGTCACTTGGGAATCTGACAGCACACTCTGCTTCTTTTTCTAGTACATATGTATTGGCAATATGTGTGACTGTTTAGATTAATTCCTGTTGGGTGTGGGTGGAGGGACGAGCTGTGCCACCAGCTGGGCAGCAGCAGCGTGCTGCTGGTTCCTGCAGTGCTCTGCACAACGAGTGCAGATTCTCCCTCTGTTCTTTGCCGTGAATCATACAATATTACAGTTATCGTTGATTATTGCCTGTGAAGTTGAACATATGGTCCTAAAAGGGCTCTAAGTGATTTTGGTTTCCGTTTTATTGTTATCCACCTGATAGATACAATCAGGCAGCATATGGCACTTAATTCTCTTCACCAATCCCTAGTGCACGATATTGAAACAATTCAAAGCAGTGCGTATTTCAGCTGTCCTTTAGAGATGAATTATTGCTGTTTCTGCTTCATGCAGAAGCTTGGAAACAGATTTCTGCATAAATATTATATTTTGCTTGTAAGTAAAGGGTTTAAAACTACAGTTATATGAGATATAAATCCAAATTATTCTCCAATTGTTTGAATCTGAGATGAATCTTTAATAAGGATATCAACTGTAAATCTGAAGTGAGGGAGGATGGTACTTAGCAATTGTTACTCATCTCAAAAGCATCTCTTTCACTGGAGAAAAAGTTGAGGATAAAGCTGCTACAAATGGGAGCAACATTTTCCTTCACTGTCCAAATATTCCTAAAGACAGCTGAGCAACTGAGTTCAGCTTTGGGCAGATACAGTCACAGAACTCAGCCTGGTGATGCCTGATCACTGTCTGGCGTACGTAGATGCCTATATGTATGCTGTCCTTCTGGAAAGTTCTGCACCTATGTGTTGCAGTTCCACAGTGAGGTAGCCAACTTCCTTTTCTTTCTTCCTCTCCTCCAGTCAAATGCAGTTGGTGGTTAAGGAAACTGAATGGATAAAATAAAAAATAACATCTTCTGTCCCTCTGCCCTCATAGGGAAAGTCATTGCAAAGCCTTTTCATTTTTAGGTAGAGCATTGTGCTACCTGCATCTCTTCCTCACTGTAATCTCTTTTTCTGTGTCACTTATTAAAAATTCTGACTTTCAAACAGCTACATAAATTTCTTTAAACATCTCCTGACTCAATAAAAAAGGGAGGAAGAGATTAAATTGAACGCTCGAGCTTCATTCCATCGTCTCGCTCTCAAAAGTGTTCAGATAAACTGTGAAATAAATCTTTCTGTCCTGTCAGGTCATTTCAATAGCTCTGATATTATTTACAGTCTCATCTGTATAATCCTCACTCAGAAGTAATCGGGAAGTTCCCCTTCACGCTGCTCCCCAGCCAGCTTGCATGATCTTTAGAAATGGGAAGTGCAAATCTTTTACTTAACTGCAGCTCAGATAACAGACAGGGATCGTGCAGTACGAGTGCATGGTAATTCTCAAATGATAATAATGTTCAATAAGATGAAAAATTCGGGAGATGATTTGCCCCATTTCCGTTGTGCAGTAACAAAGCTGGAAGTGGGCTTCTGCTGTGTTGGTTTTTCTGGAAAAGGATTCTTAAATTTCCTTTCCAAATGTGATGATGTGGGGAAGAGGGATCTGGTTCCCCTGCTGCTTTGAGCTGTGAGACTTCTAAAGGACTGGGGAGGAGGGTATTCCTATGGTTGGTTTTTCTGTCTGGGAAGTCGTTTGAGGGAGAGAGACAATTCCGGAGCAGCTGATAGTCCAGAGGAGAGCATTCAGTAAAGGAGTAAAGGGAAGGCCAAGTGTGTTCTGGTCATTTTAGACTTTCAGTGGTGGTGACTCCTAGCCCAGACTTTTAACCGGAAGGTCAGAGTTTCATTTATAGTCCATCCATGCACCCAGGGAGCTCACCAAGATCAGCTCCCACCCCCAGGAGGGGTTGCTGTGGGTACCCAGGGAGCCATGGTGCTCCAGGTGACGGCTGGAAAACAAATACACGCTCTTCTTCTGGACTGGTGAGTGCTGGTACTTAACAGCAGATATTCTCCTGCATGCCTAAGAAAAGTTATTCTAGGCTGCTGCATAAAGGCTTCCTTTTTTTTTTTAAATCTAGAAGCCTTTGCTGCAAATACTTTTAAAATTGAATCTCATCACATCCATTTCATGTGCTGTAGAATTCTGTTAGGCAGCTTTTCTGCAGGTGTTGGCTGATTTTTTTGCTTTTGTTTCCATTGTCCAGTTCGATTCTGTCTGAAAATTTTCCGATTTGATGTCATCCCCTACACTGTAAGGCTGTCACAGCTCTGACTGGCTGAGATGCCGTGGTGCCTAACCCTGTTATGCTCCATAAAGGCAGAAGTTAGAATCCCTCGGTATAATCTTAGCCACTAACTCTTTTCTAAACCCTTTACAAATGGACTCAGTGTAATTTGTCATGTATATTACACTCTGACAGATAAGGAGAGATATCCCATACCATCATAATTTAAACTGCATTTTAATCTAATTTATTTTTCTGGACAGTGGTGGGGAGGAGGTGTTGAACACGTGGAATTTTGCTTCCTTTCAGTTGTTTGGGTAATAGACTCAATGAATCTGTTACCCTTAATCGGGTAAGTCTAAGGCTTTAGTTATTTGGCAGCACCCCAACTTACATCTGATGTCAGTTCCTCTGACACCACTGGGGCTATCCACAACACTCAGGTTAGCACAACAGGGGTCAGAATTTCATCCTTTGAAAAGCTCATCCTTTATTTCAAATCGAAGTGGAAACTTGACTGTTCCCACCAACCACTCATTTATTTTCTTCTCCCATTTACTTCATAGCAGCTGTTAATTACATCGTTCCTGTTTTCTTCCCTGGCATCTATTTTCCAGTGTTTTATATGAAAGTGGTAGATTGTATGGTGTGTGTGTCTCCTTGGAGATTTGGCACTTCAGAGAGCAGAGTTGTGAAGGGATTTGGTGGTAATCCATATTGTTTTGAATAGTTTATGACATTGGTAAAAATAGTTCTTACACTTCCATAGAAAACTGCTGTAGTTTTCCTGCAAGCGCTGAAGGCCTTTCCAAACTCTGAGGAGTTGTTTTAAGGGTGGGAACAACTGTTTCATGGCTCCAATTATTTTTTCTTTTATGCTAACTATGCTGTAAGGTCAGACTGAGTCGGTGGTGTCAGTATCAGTGAGAGGAGGAAGAAACGAGCTCCCGTTTGTCAGCCGGAGAGCTGCAGCTCTGTCATTGCCAGGTAGCAGCAGGGCACCTCCTGGGGTGTTGGTTTCCTTCACTCAGACACAGCTTTGATGCATGTAGGAAGATGAGGAAACCTCTGGGCCTACATTGTTAGCATTTTATCAGAACCAGGATGCAATGCTCCTGCTGCATGCTTGCTGCCAAGGGCGGTGGGTAGAGCTGAGTCCTGCCTGGGCCCTGGGCCCTGCCTCAGCACAGCTGTTCCACAGGCAACGCAATTCTTTAGGGAAAGTGAGGATATCTTTCTCAAAGTGTCTTTGAATCATCTGCAATGTTTGACAAAGAACACTTGAAAAAGGCACAAAATGCTATGTGAATTTAGAAGCGCAGCCAACTCATGGGATAATTATGCCTGTGTCTTAGCTGCTATATTTTATTAGCTCAAAGGAACACAGGAGGTTGACAAATGCTGAATGACTTTCAAGGGATCAGCTGTAGCAGCCGTTAGTTCTTGATGGCACCGATGTTCCAGTGAGCTGATGTGAGTTTGGGCTATAATGAGAAAAGACAAAGGCTAATTACTGGTGCATCATCTACTTGGACTTGTGCACAGCATTTGACACTGTCCCGCACGACATCCTGGTTGATAAATTTGATAAATATGGGTTAGACAGATGAACCACTCGCTGGATAAGGAACTGGCTGGATGGCCGCACTCAGAGAGTGGCGGTCAATGGCTCCATGTCCCAATGGAGACCAGTGACGAGTGGTGTTCCTCAGGGGTCGGTACTGGGACCAGTGCTGTTTAACATCTTTGTCGGTGACATGGACAGTGGGATCGAGTGCACCCTCAGCAAGTTTGCAGATGATGCCAAGCTGTGTGGTGCAGTCGACACGCCAGAGGGAAGGGATGCCATCCAGAGGGACCTGGACAGGCTTGAGAGGTGGGCCCGTGCCAACCTCATGAAGTTCAACAAAGCCAAGTGCAAGGTCCTGCACCTGGGTCGGGGCAATCCCAAGCACACATACAGGCTGGGCGGAGAATGGCTTGAGAGTAGCCCTGAG
>WBMW01001316.1:171131-193880 GCA_013396635.1 Penelope pileata | reverse complement strand
CTGGAAGTATTCAAGGCCAGGCTGGATGGGGCTTTGGGCAACCTGGTCTGGTGGGAGGTGTCCTTGCCCATGGCAGGGGGGTGGGAACGAGATGATCTCTAAGGTCCCTTCCAACCCAAACCATTCTATGATTCTATGATGATTCTATGATCACTTCAATCTTTCTAACAAGCTGCAAAGCCTGCAAGCTGAAGTGGTTGTGCAACTATGCCCAAGTGCTAAGGTCTGGCTACTCAAAAATATGAAAACTCTCCTAAATGCGTGTGTCTGAGAAGTGCTTCTCCTTAAATATTCAGCAGGATGCACTGTGGAGCACAGCCGGAGCTCCCCACGTCACAGCACCAGCCTCCTCTGCGGGGGGAACTCCTGGTTCCGTGCTTCTTGCCTATGGAGCGGGCGGGTTTTCTCTCTGGTTTTCTGGTAATGGCTGCAGTTAGCACACCCAACACATTGTCTCCATCAGCCCAACTTATGAACACATCTGTGGAAATCTCTGGGGTCTTCTAAGTGCGTGTGGGATGAGTGATGGGGTGTTGGATCTGTGGCAGATTGTGAGCGCTGATGACCTAAGCAGGTGCTTGAGTAAATATATTGAAACCTGAATAGATATTCCTGATTTTTAAAAATGCGACCATGTCCACCATGTTAAATTGTGTGTTCAAGGAATATCAAAGCACTACAGAAAGTCGGCATCATATTTCTCTGCATTCCTTGTACTAAAATAGATGTTCCTTCACCGTTGAAGCGATAATCTCTGAAGTGTTCGTTATTTCTAAAGAATTAATGATCATTTAGTCAGCTAACAGCCCAGGGCAAAGCAGAAGGGTTTAGCATTGTGCCAAGTGGTAGCTGCTTGCAGGAATGACTGCTTTCAAAGAATTAGTTATGCAAAATGCTTTCTCAATGTGCCAGTCAGCTAAATGGTTTACAGCACTAATAGTCTGCTTGCTTTCAAATCATTTCAAATCACCTTTTAGTCATTTAGATGCTGCAAGTTAGATTTACAAATCTAATCACTGCTTATGGATGAACCGATAGTAATTAACCAACCAGTAAGCACGGGAGCTTATTCTCAACCTAAAAAGCAGAGATGCATGGTTAATGTTGAAAGCATGCCTGAGGACTGAATCCTGTGGATAAACCAAGTCTTTGGGTAGATTTTTCAGAAAGTTGGTCCTGTTCAAGGTCCAGTGCAATCAGTATTTCTGCTTTCACGCAGAGCAGTAGAAGTTCATCTTCTGCTTCTCTTGTGGTTAGTTCCTGGACTGTTACAGAGAACATTGGTGTGCTTAATTCAGACTGAACTGGAAACACTGTCGTTGTTCTGAAATCCCTTGCCACAGAGGCACATCCTTTCCATATACTGCAGCATCACTGGCAATGCTGTGGCTAAAGAATATCTTCCGATCTTGAAAGTTTCAGAGAAAAGCATTGGTCAGAAATATGGAGGCTTCGTGATGTAGAGCCCTCATTTCTACTCGCAGAACACTAACTCAGCTGATGTTCACATGAATGCAGTGTTATGTCACTTATATCTTCCCTTATCTGAAAACTGCAAATGGAATATAGCTTGTGCTGTCAGGTGACAATCCAAAATGAGACATGCTCACCACAGTCCTATTTCTCTGTGTGTGCTAGAACCCAATTCTGTATGATTCCTAGGGTACAGGTTCAAATTTTGCTAACAGAAATTACAGTCACTTCACTAGTTTTCCTTCCTGTTCTATGGTTTGGGTTTTTTTTCTCATATTTGCAAATGTGATATAGATGGTGTAAAATTGATGTTATCCGCACATTTTCAGTGATAGTGAAGAAGGCGTTTCATAAAGTTGTTGTCGTCCGCAATTGGTGGTAGAAAACCTAGACAAACCTAGACAAATCATTACCTTAAATTTGTTAAACTTTATGATCTATGAGTGCAGCCCAATGAATCTGTGGAACACTTGGCTCTCAGCCTTGGGAACATGTCATGGCTCGTTGGACAGAACCAGGACTGCCCAGCATTAACTGACCAAGTGATGAGTATGCCCCCACCCCACCTCATCTCACTGCCCCCGGGCAGGGGAAAGTACTGGGTTGTTTTCTTTCAGGTGACAGCATGAGATCTTACACTTCTCTTGCTATTTCTTTCTAACTGTGTTTGCCTTATGCTCTGAGGGTGTTCACCCTCACTAAATGGTGCTGAAAAGTAGTAGCAGACTTCCTGCAGTGTTAGCAGTGCTCATTATTGTTGTCTTAATAAGATTATTGGATGCTTTCCACCGTAAGACACTGTCTTCATTTAATTGGGATAAAATGTGACCTTCGAACTTATATTTTCCATTTTGGGAGTGTGCCTTAGGCACATAATTAATTTAAGTTGAAGGGACTCAAATGTAGCTGGGAGCAAAGCAAAAGAAAATACCTTTTTTGACTATTGCCTTGCAAACCAAAGCTTGCTGGTTTGGAGATGAAAGTCAACATGAATTTTAGGAATTTGGCATTCCCTTGAAAATTTGCTCAGTGTGATCAAGTTATGAGCTTCCACAATGCACATGAACATCCAGACTCTCACAGGTTTCACGTTTTCTGTTGTTATTTGGGGCTTGCCTACATGGACAAATGAAGGGGTTGGATCCAACCTCTCAGCTCCAAATGGCCAGCCAGAGACCTGTTAGAGAGAACAGCTTTGAACTCTTGCCTTCGCTCTGTCTATGCAAAGGACAAAACTTCATCCTAGCATCTGACCTATGAAGAGGATAAAAGTA
Source organism: Penelope pileata (assembly GCA_013396635.1). Taxonomy (NCBI): domain Eukaryota; kingdom Metazoa; phylum Chordata; class Aves; order Galliformes; family Cracidae; genus Penelope; species Penelope pileata. The sequence goes on along the minus strand of WBMW01001316.1, from coordinate 191,133 downwards.
GCTAGTGCTAGCTGTGATTTATCTCACCAGTGAATCTGTTGTCTGGAGCCCAGTCAAGGTGTTTCTTGAAAAGACTTTGATGCTCCCAGATCAGGACAAACTTGAGGATGCTGCTTTCCTCGCTAGTGTGAATTTGCCAGGTCCTCCTAGCCTCTGGGATGTTTCTGTAGCACTAAGGAAGTATGTGGAGAGTTCCCACTGGCCTTGCAAAGAAAATGTTCTTGATGAGGAAGTGAGCTTGTCTTCCTACGGGGGAGAGAATTCATCTTAAAAATAGCCCTGAAGTGGAAATGGGCCAGAAGCTCAAAACTTTAAAAGCTGGGTTGAGGGCAAACAGCCTTGTATTTAATTGAATAAATTCTGCAGGTACACAGTAGTCGTTAATCCTGAGCTGCATTATGTGTCTTTTCAAAAGCACCCCTTTTGTGCTGCTGCCCACAGCTGCCTCGTGAGCCTGGCTCCCTTCTGCCGCGGGCTGGCAGCGTGCAGGAAGGGGATGGTCCGGCAGCGCAGAGCAGAGCAGTCCGTTTCCCATCCTGGTAAACACGGATTGTTATCATGGATCAGAGTTGCCTATAAATTTCGGGATATTTGCTATGCAGATATAATTTCTCCAGTTACAGCTACAGTTAAAGTATCATTCAGTCGTTTGCATTTGGAACTGTTCCTTTACTGCTGTGGCAAGATCTGATGTCTTCATCATGTTCTTAATCGCAGAGATTTCCTGTGTACAAATGCATTGAGCAATTTAAATGTCTAAGACTTCATTTAGAACCAGTAAGATTTTAAATGACATTCCTTTAAATTACATTCACAGTTGGTTGTATCTCGTGTGAGCGATTTGTTTCTCATCTCTTTATTATTTTCAAGTCAGGTAATAATTACCTTTGGCTTCTGTCTTTCCAAAGTGGGTGTTTTTGGTTTGAATGAAGATGGGCTGCCTCGAAAAGACTTTATTATTGCAGCAAACCTGTTATGCATTGATACAGAGAGCTCTGCCTTGTGACTGAAAAGAATAACGATAACAGCACGACGCAGCTCAGCGAAAAGAGAAGTGGAATTAAAAAAGAAAACAGATGTTGGCATCCGGGCACTGATTCAGCTCATGTGTCAGTAGTCAGTGACAGTGCACTACTTGGCAGGAGTTGGTTTAAGCTAATGATAGTAAAATGAAAGACAGGACATGTGGTGTGGAAAAAAATCAAACAAGCTGTGATCAGAGGAACTTGCAGGCTGAGAGGGATGGGATTTTCAACACAAATCCCATTGCTGTAAAAGTACAAATATCTCTGGTTTTTCAATGAAAACTAGAGAGCATTCAGACTGCATCGGTGCTGTTTTGAAAATCCTCTTACAAGGTATTAACATTGGGCACGATAGCATCTTTCCTGCAAACTGTATCGTGTTGGTCTCTGTTATCCTGTCACGACTTAGATGATATTTTTTTTTCCCCAGAAATAGGGAGACCTGGTTTGTGTGTTGCAATTTAATAATATAAGGATAGGTCTTAAGAATTCTTAAAAATTGTTCCACATTCTTAGACCTGCAGATACAAACTACACTTCACTGGCACTAGAGGAATTTATATTTATTTAAGAGAGGGAAGACACTTTGACTTTTCTCCTAATTTCTGCATGAATTTCTATTTATTGCAAAATACATACACTGCTAATGCAAACGCAACTGAAATATATCTTTATATATATATATACTAACACACACGTACCCCCATAGCCCCGTGTACAAGTGTAAAGACAGTAACTAACAAGTCGTGATACTTTTGGTAACTTGTTCAGAGCCTGTTAAAACCATGAGATCTTTCCATTGACCTCAATGGATTTTGGATGCGGCCTCTTTGAAGGGGTGATGGTAAAAGCCCTATTTATGTAGGCCCCATGCCTAACCGTAAGCGTGGGGCTGCCCTGCGCAGTCTCACTGGACTGCTTGCTGAGCACGGATGAAGCGCACCCTGTGCACTGCTGGCCATCTGCTTAGTGGTGCTTGGTACGCGTGGGAGGATGCTGGGCTGCAAGGCACCGCAGGGAGAGAAAAGAATGGGTTGAGAGCCATCCTTCCCAGCAAGCTTTTGCAAGCTGTTAGTAGAAAGCGCTAAATGTGGCATTTTCAAGGTTTTTTCTCCTCCCAGGGCACAACACGGAGCAGGCAGGCTCACCGTGCCCTGACGTCTCTGCAGGTCCAGGAGGTAATCCCCCTGGCAGACATTCACAGTCTAATTCTGGTACTAAGTTGGTTTGATTTTGGTATAAATGTTGAAAATTATTTGGATCTGATTTTCTTTTTTACTCCTCAACAGACAGCTTCTGGCGAGACCCCGGAAATCTAATTATGATATTTGTGCATGTGCATTTAGATTTGCATGGTGGTGACATCTGCTATTGCCTAATCAACTTCCAAAGAATAATAACAATAATCATGGAAAACGGATTTAGGAAATCTGTGCTTTAATTAAATCTGCCAAGTGTCAAGTTTTATCACAGCACTTTTACTCCCCGGCTGTAAGTTTTCTCTTCTGTCTTGTGACAGAATTAATGACAACCTGGGGCACAATTATGCCTTGTATGTGCTTTGCTTTGCTCAGAGCCCTGCACCCAGGAAGCACTTTCATTCTTCTCATAATCCTCCTGATTTGTTCCTGAGGTCCATCGGCCTCTCCTTCGGAGCCCAGGTGCTGCTGTTGGCCGCAGCCCCGGCTGCAGTGTGAAGGTGGGTGGCCATGAAGGGTGCCAGAACGCTGCCCAGCAGCTGGGCGTGTCCGCTGCTCTGCAGGGCCAGGTCAGCCCTGATGGGGGGACAGCTATCTAACTGGTGTGGGATGGGGGGGTTGTTGTTTTTTGTTTGATTTGGGTGTTTGTTGGGCTTTTTTGGCTTTTTGTGTGTGTTTGTGTGTGTGTTCAAGCAGGATTCTCAATATTTAAGTACTTCACATCAGGTGAGCCCTCCAGGCACTGCCACGACTGTTTCAGGGCTTTCCGCTCCCCAAAAGCCCCACTTGGGAGTGTGGGGAGCAGCACATACCCATGGCTGGGGGGCAGAGCAGCTGCTGCCCTCTCTGTCTTGCAGAAGAGCAGCATGTCTCGGTGTGAGGACAGCTCGGCTCTGTGTCTGGTTCTCCTGAGCTCCAACGTGCTGCAGCAAGGCCTTCCCTGCCCTCTCTGTGGCTTGGTGGTGCTGCCTCCTCTGTGCGGAAGGAAGTTGGGCTGAAAAATCTGGGTTTTAAAAATAGTTTCTGGGCGAGTTTGACACTGCTGTCACCTAGCTCGCTTGTCTCCAGGTGCTAACTGTGTGTAATGGGCAAAAATAAATTATTGGCATCTTTCTGAGCTATAAATGTAACCAGCGAATAGAGAGGAGCTTGGTGTCCCAGAATAGTCTGTCTTTCTGCTGACTGGCAGAACGGGAGTGACTCAGCCTGGCTGTGCACATGCTCTGAAATAGACTTTTCAAGTTTGGGGACAAAGGCCTTTACAACCATTTATAAAATTGCCTTTAAAGTGCTTGTGAATGAGTCAATCACACAGCCATCCGATCAGACATGAGCGACTTCACTGTCTTATGTACGATTAGGTCATCCCCAGGGAATCATAAAATAGAATTCAGTGTGTCATTTGAGGGTGACTGTAAAATGTAGCTGAGATGCTGCAAATAGGGGTACAGTGCAAGTAGGAGTTTTGTAAGGTGGTTTCACCATTCTGCATCCTTCACTTACCCTGCTGGAGCCTGTCCTTGGTGAGGTCCACAGGAGAGCTGCTCCTGGGTCACATAGGTGCAGCCGGAGCCCTGCTTCCTCCCCAGTCCTCTTCGTCCTCCCCAGGTCTGCCTCCAGCACTGTGGTAGTGCTGTGAGCTTTGCACCTCACGTGCTCCCCCAACTTTCACGCAAAGTTTGCTCTTCCCGGTGAGCACCCTGCAGTGCTGGTTTGGGGAGACTGGATGCCACTCAACGTCAGAGCTGTTGGATTCTGGAAAATGATGGAAATACCACACCTGCTGTCGCCATAAATCATAGTAACAAGACCAAGTGCAAGCTGTACCCTTGCAGTTCTGCGGAGCGGTGTTGTGCCCACTGTCAGTGACCCCTGATGCCAGAACTCCATCCCCACTGCTCAGCCTCCTCTCAGCTCCCAGAGTTCTCCTGCCACGTGGGGATCTCCCTTTCCCTCCCAGTCTCTGTGCTCCCAGCTCACTTTTCTTGACATTTCCAGAAGCGGCTCAGCCTCAGGCAGGTGCCTCGTGCTCAGGCTCTCTGCTGTGTCCTGCTGGTGCCTGTCACCTTCCGCAGTGCTGGACGTGGAGAACGTGCAGCAAAGCAGCCGAGCTGTAGGCTTTCAGAGTCAAGAGGCACACACACGTGGAGGGCATTAAATATTTTGTGAAGCACAACAGAGGAGGATCTGAACCTTCTCACTTGCTGGCTTTAGTCTTCTGCTTCTGTCATTGTGAAGCTTTCAGTCAGCTGTTGTCACTGCCTGGACATTTGTAACTTGTAACATTCCTGCAGTAATGGACTTGATTACAAGCTCAGAGAGCAAGAAATGGACATCAAATGAAGCACAATCTTTACAGCGTTCCTGCAGCTTTAATTGTGAGTGGCACCTAATTGCCATCAGTCAGTTGTCACATGCAGTGCTGGGAAAGGAAAAAGGCTACAGATAGCTGAAAAAGGCCTATAAAGATGGTGGGGGCCTTCACCATCCTCTGATGGTGAAAGCTGAGAGCCCCAGGGCTGTTCAGTGTGGGGAAGAGAAGGCTGAGGGTATCTGATCCTTGTTGATCAATATCTGAAGGGTGAGAGTCAGGTGGATGGGGCCGGGCTCTCCCCAGTGGTGCCCAGCACCAGGGCCAGGGGCAGTGGGCACACACTGGAACACAGGAGTTCCACAGAAACATGAGGAAGAACTGCTGTGCTGTGAGGGTGCAGAGCCCTGGAACAGCTGCCCAGAGAGGTGGGGGAGTCTCCTTCTCTGGAGACACCCAAACCCTCCTGGTTCCTGTGCACCCTGCTGTAGGGAGCTGCTCTGGGGGGCTGGGCTGGGGGAGCTCCGGAGGTCCCTTCCTGCCCCTCCAGTTCTGTGATTCTGTGAAAATGAAACATGCAACCCCCTTGACTACCAGAGCACACCAGCCTTTGAGATGTCTTTCTCTTTGCATCCCTAAGTATGCTGTGTTCTGCCCAGCCCTAAGGAATGAGTGCCAGCTCTGCTGAGCATCTCTGTAGTGCTGGCAGTTGTCTGAGGAGATGCAGTCTATGCAGTCTGACAGAACTGATGATATGAAGAGGCTTTGAATGGTGTGCTCTCCACTGCAGTAATAAAATGAAGAAGTACTGTGTCCAAAATCTGTTGTAGTTGATTCATAGTATATGAGAATGCTGTGCAGATTGAGTCAGACAGGACAGCTTGGAGAAGGTAGCTAAGCATTCTTCTCTTCTGCCTCACAAAAAGCCAGGGGAGAAGGCCACTGGCACCTCAGGGTTTCTTTGAAGATCCTCAAATATGCAGCTAGCTGCTTGTTCCAGTGTCAGTTGCCCTTCCAATCTGTGCTTTGGGAGCAAGAATATAAGCAATCCCAAGTGAGTATGAATTAACATCCAAAGAGGAAAACATCATAAGATTGTTGTTTTACCAAAAATGCTATAAAACCTACTCCCTGAAATAAACTGTCATGTCACTTGGGATTGCATGTGACCCGACTTCCTCCCCATGTTACATGCTCATTCCGATGTATCCAGAGGGACTCCCTGGCACTTGCTCAGGGAAGTGCTTCCCTGCTTGGCAAAGGTGGTTAGCACACGGTCAGCTTCTCCCCCTGCACAGATTTACAGTCGAGCACTGCTTGGGCTGGAAGGACTGATGGAGTGCCTGATGCTTTACTCAGTGCTGGCATGTTCTAGCCACACGGTGTTTGGCCATATATACTAGAAATTCAGATATCTGTGGGGAAAATCAGTGGAACACCAAGTCATAATTCACCTACATACCATGACAAATGTACCCTGGAGTTGTGCAATATGCTGCGCTCTGTTACGGTGAATTTTACAATTGGACTGGCCCAAACCTGTTTAAGTGTTAGTAATAGTACTGCATTAATATTGTATACTGATGTGCATAGTCAGGTCTTTTCTAATTTAAATTCCTGTTAGAGTGATGAAAATGAGCTCCCACCATGCTGGCTGGCGGTGCTCCATAACTCCATTCACCCATTAGCCTGTCACTGTTCAGCGGAGCAGGGATTTCGGGACCTGGAGCTTGGTGCTGACAAAATGGAACTCAGAAGCTTTGAGATGCACTGTTGTTACATAAGTAAGGAGACTACAGAGGAAGAAGCATAATTCCTGGCTTGTTCTTGTTTTCCAACATCTTCCCACTTTTTGGAAGTCAGGTTTATGTTCCTACTGTACAAAAGGTGACAATGAATTCTTGTTCTCACAAGAAATGTAAGAGTAATGTCTTCAAGTCTTAAACATTTGTTCTTTGGTCAACAACAGCTCCTCTGAAATCATTGTCCCAGAGAAAAATAGGAATAATCTTTCTTTAAAAAAAGAAGAAGAAGAAACCTGTAGGTGGAAGAGGTCTGCTAAATAAATAGTACCGAGAAACCGTGCAGCCACCAGCAGCTACAAAGAAAAAATGAACTATTTCTTATATAGACAGGAACCACAGTTTGCTATTCAGAGGGAGAGAGACTGAAACACGTGTAGTTTTGAGGTACACAGAAATCATCTCAGAGATGATAGAGTGTCCTCAAAGATGATAAAGAATGTTGCCAGAGCCTGAGGGAGAAATGAAAAATTCTTGTTTGATTGAGAAGTTGCTGAAAAGAAGAAATGCAGTCTTTTCAAGAACTAGTTGGTTAACGTCCCGATGTTCTTGGGGAAAAGGAATCCTGTGCTGGGCTAAGTAAGGTTAGGAAGTGACCCGAAGACAGGCTGTGGAGGGCTTGATCTCATCCTGATGATGAAGGCAGCTGAAATAATCCTTGAACCCAAAAGGTGCAAGATCACATCCCATCCGTAGAGCAGTTAGTCATTCTGTGTTTGCTTCCCTCTCCTAGAAAGGAACTCAAATCCAATTTAAACTGCTTAATGCATTGAGCCAGGGCGTGCTCGTCTGACGGCTTTGTGTGTGCTGCAGCCCAGAGCGTGTTGCAGAGGCGTGCACTGTGCTTTGTGAGCAGGGCTGGTGAGGCAAGCTGGCCAGGCACCAGCAGCCCTTCCCGTGTCACAGGGTTCAGGAACAGGAATCCAGGCGTATTTGTGATGTTCTGCCTGAACGTGGTGTCCTCAATAGGGGACAGAGCCCTGGTAACTGGGGTGTAATTAAAGAAAGAGGTGATTCGGAAATACCCCAGCCCTCTAATGGCAAGTCCTTTACGTGCTGTATTCATGCTTCTGGGTGACCAGTAAAGCAGTTTGGGATGTTACGGAACAAGTAACCCACAAAGAGCAGGCTGCAAGAAAAAAGACAACTTACAAAATGGGTTTTATAATAAAAAGTCAATAAAACCATTATTTCAGAAGCAAAAAGGGGCTGGAAGTTGAAACAGGCACTAAGCCAGGGAGGATTTAAGTGTTCTAATCAAAGTGAATACAAAAAAACCAGAACACTTTAAAGAAGCTTATTTCTATAATAATGTGAAATTTAAACACAGATTTACAAGCATAAATAAGAACTCAGGTCACAAAATGGGTTGAGATATGACAGTGGCACCATTACATAGATGAAAGAGCTGCAGTCAATCTAACAAATAGTTTTCCTTAGCTGTCTCTGAGGCCAGTGCTTTAGGGACACTGTTTGCCAAGAAGTCCAAGGAACACCTGCGCTGCCCTCCTGCCACAGCCAGAATGGGCCTTGCCACCGGGCGCTGGGCTGCAGCACCAGCCCTTTGCCTGTTGCCTGCCCCCTGCACGCGTCACAAAGCGCCGCTGCTGCGGGGCATCAAAGGCGATGAGGGAAATACAAAGGCAATGAGCAGGGAGTTTAATTCTCATTCTGCTGAAATTGATGGCTGTTTGAATTGTAGTTGCCAAATTCCTGCCTGCTGCAGGAGTTTCTGAAATTTTGTGTAGACCAGCTTCCTTTTTAACCATTTGGGTGCTGGTTTGCCACCCTAATTCCTGGAGAGGAACAACAGCATCTTGTCATTGGGGCAGCAGAAGTACCAGTCGTTCTGTAGCTCCATGGGGACATCTCTCATTTTAGGTGCTCTCTCTGCGAGTTCATGCCAGCAGAGCAGCTCAGGTGAAATCCTCTCATTCTGTTCTGGTAAAACCAGCTGGAGCACTACCTTTGATTATCATCTCTGCTCAAATCCAGCCCTTTTTGTTTTTTCCCTCTCCATTAACACCAGGTGCTGCTAACTCTCAGCTACCTGGATGCTGTGTCGTGGTGCAGGTTTACAGGAGAGCGTGTGCAGGACTGAGGGGGGCTGGGAGCCTGCAGGTAGTGCATCTGCCATCTGTTAGCTCTTGGCTATAGCAGCAGAGGCAGTAAAACCTGAAATTTATTTAAAGGCTCAGTTAAGCAAAGCTTGTGCTGAAGTCCGTTGCTGAACACTTGAGCGTGTGCTTATGTCCCCTGGCAGGCATCAAATCCAGGGCTTCTTTCTGCAGCGACCTGTATGTGCTTTGCCAAACGGAGCTGGAGAGGCAGCATGGGGCCTGGAGCGCAGGCGCAGCCATCCCCATCCTGGGCTTCGTCTCTGTGCAGCTCTGCCCATTGCTGTTAACCCTCCGGCAGGCTCTGAGTGAGCACCAGCATCCCCCAGAGCTTTACCACACTGCATTCAGGATCCGCACTCAGGTGGGGATCACTGTGCTGCAGTGCAAGCACAAGCCCTGCCAGGTGCTGCCGTGGAGGCCCCAGGGCAGGGGGAGGATTGCCAGCTGGCTGCTGCAGGAGTGCGGGCGGGGAGCTGGCCTGGAACGAGGTAAGCTGTGCTCAGGCATTTCACCAAGGGGAATGTGAGCCCTCCTCATGAGCTTTGTGGTAAAACTCACCCCAGTGGTGCTGGGGCGAGAAGACACGCAGCAGCTGATAGAGGCATGGTACGCAGAAGTGTCTGAGGCATGTGTGAGCAGTTCCACTCTTAAGGCTTTGTACATAATAAGGCAAAATGGATAAGCAACTTCTCATTTTACAGATCTCTTGTGCCAGCTTGTTATTTTTTTGTTTTTTTTTCTTTTTTTTTCTTTTTGTTTTGTTTTGTTTTGCAAATGGAGCTAATTTAAGTGAAGTCATCTAACAAGCCTTTGGAGACTTGACCAGAGCTGGCACGTTTCACATTGTGGGGATGCTGCTGTTTCATCTCACTTCTTTTCTCTTTTTACAAGTGAATACTTCCACCTTCAAGGCCTGTTCTAAAATCTGCCTAGTTTCTTCTTTTGTGTAAAATCACCTTTAAGTCTGTAGGGGTTTCACTGGTGAGATTAAAGTTGTTGAAGAGAGGCAATTTAGGGACATCCCTACCATTTAAGAAGGGGTAGGGGGGTTGCCCTTGCAGGGAGGTGCTGCCTAGTGGATATGCTGCCACAGGTCTTTCCTTTTACATCTTTCATAGTGTTTGCCACAGCCTGGCTGTCTGAAGCACCAGAGTAGGTTTTCCCAATATAATTTGTAGAATTTTTAGGTTTGGGATTTCCACCTGCTTTATTACAGTGGTGTTCTGTAGATCTTGTCCGTGCTTGGCAGTGTAATGTCTGTTGCTTATTGACAATGGAGCCAACCTAGAGCAGAATTGCAAGTCTGCTGGTGGGCTGAAAGTGAACTGAACCCCTTTGGGAAGCCCCCTAGGGGCTCTGGAGCAGAGCGAGAGCCAGCTCAGGGTAGTGTATGAAAGCAAGGTTTTGTGGGAAGTATCGCCAGAGAGGAACTAATAATAGTAAATGAACTGTCCTATGTAGAATAATATTAATGGTGTGACTACTAATGTAACAACAGCAGTGGTGGCATACCGTGTTAAGATCTGTGACTGTGAAAGGCGTTGCTACCTGTCCATAGCAAATTCTTCACTAGAGCCAACAGTTCCCATTGCAGCCTGCTATATTCAATGATTAAAGGAAACTATTACATCTCTTTGAAAGCAGAAAAAAGTTCGTGCACATGGATAAATGTGTTTTCTTTATGGTCAGAATAAACTGGAGCATCTCTGTGTCTGAGTTTACCCTGATATTCTCAAACTACGCCCAAGGACTTGTGTCTGTGCAGTGATTGTTCTCCAAAGACATCTGCCAACTGAAAACTCAGGAAATGGGAAGCTCACTGTATTGTTTGACAGAGTAATGCCAAGTAATGCCTTGTTTCCCAAATGAGTTTGTCTAGCTTCTGTTCCCAGACATGGGTTCTTCTCATGTCATTTCCCTGCTCAACACAAGAGCCTGTGAGTACCCAGTGTGTTTTCTCCCTGGAAAGGTGCTTACGCTGCATAAACTAGTCACTTGTTAATCTTCTTTTTACAAACTAAATATGCTGAGATTTCTGTAGCCTTACTGTAGTCAAGATTTTGGGTCTGTTTTCTACATTCTTTCCAACTTTTCTAAGACAAGACACTTGCCTTCAGGGCTCAGTCCCAGCAGACAAAGCCTTCGTGCCTACAGCTGACATCCCCTTGCCCTACAATTTGTACAGCTGTCTGCATACTTTAGACCAAGAGTTATTTTGTTTTCAAAGTTTTGCTCCTAGCTTTTGCAGCTTCCTGAATGGGAGGAATTAGTCAGAATGTCCAGCTCTTCAGAGGCTCATAAATTTGGGACGCGGGCACTTTGCAGCAACATGAACACACAGACATGCCTCGTGGTTTTTGAAGAGCCCTCATGTTCCTGTTGCAGGAGGGTCAGTGACAAGTCAAATCAGTTCACCAAACCTGCCAAAATATAGCTGCTCATCTGGCGAAGTTACAAAACTGGAGAGCTTTGTTTCACAGCCCTACTATTCATCCCACTATTACATTCACTTGCCAGAGCATGTTAATATAACCAAGTGAAAGATGTCCTTAGGCACAATCTATTGAATATTTAAAATGAAGAACTAAACGACACTTTCAGAGCATCTGAAAGATACGATAGTAAACCATGATGGATCTTAAAGAAGGATTGGCTGCCCTTTATGTGTTTTCAGAGGCTGAGTGAATAAAAATCAAAGAAAATCAGTTAGAAATCGAATGGTCAATGAGTATATCCTATGCTTTTCTTTAAAGTTTATCCATCTCTATTGGTATGATTTTTTTCATGATACTAAGGATAGAAAAAGTGGGAACTGGGCATGTACCAAATATAAGCTGAAAATTTGGTCAAGGAAACTCTGCAGGCAGAAGGAAGAAATTGGGAGATTAAAAACTTGGTAGGTAAAGCCGTGCTGAGATTTTGTGCTGTATCCCTGCAGGTTTAAGCCCTGGAGCTGGGAGACGGCTTGCAGCTAAGTTTTGTGAGTGCTCAGACTTCCACTTGACTAGCACAGCAAGGCCCTACTCATCTGTGTGATCAGTTATTTTCCTCCATAAATACTCTGCTTTATGGTTCATCTTAGGCTGTGAGAGCCAGGTGTCTGAAAACTTTCAAAGCCAGCAAAATACCCAAATGTACACAGGTACAGTGGGGACTCATTTGTTGAAATGAGTGACTGTTGTCCTTGAAAATGACATTTGCTTTGTTACTAAGTAGTGGTAGGCCAAATGTTGTCTGACTCACTGATTTCAGTAGAACTTATTGGTATGAATAAGCAAGAAGGCTTTGTCAGTATGCTTGGATTCAGTATGCAAAACTCAGATTCTGACCCTCCAAAAATTCCAAATAATTCAAATACATGCATCTTCCCTCTGGTGGCATTCGTAGAGCTCAGAGGGGGAGGTAGGTAAGAACACGCTTGCTGCCATTTGTCTGCATGGCAGGGAGGCAGAGCCATGGAGCCAGCTCTCTGGTTTGCCCAGGCAGCACGGAGCCAAAGCACGTGGCGAGCCAGCTGGGGTGCGCTGCAGGTTCTGAGCAAAGAGACCGGGGAGTCGAGGATGGGCACACCTGGAGGTTCTACCGGGGCAGCACGGACATTGGGATGGCCCCTACTAAGCTGCTGAGGGCGTAAATATGCTCTTATATTTGCTCCCCAACTCTTGGGCTTCAAAAGAGCTTCCTAGCTTGGGAGCAGTACCAGATTCAAGCTGCTTCTGCGTTTCTGTGTTCCACAGCCCAAAAAATACTGGGCCTTCTGCTGGGAGCCTTGCAGGGCTGGGCTCACGGCTGGTGGAGCAATTCTGCGAAGGCAGAAAGAATCCAGATGGACATCGACGTTCCAGCTCAGCAGCACCTGTGCTGGAGACAGGCTGGCTCAGTGCAGATCTGCTCCAGTGTCTCCAGCTCAGAGCATGGTACCACGCAGCCCAGTGCTCTGCAGATGGGGAAACTGGCACCCACAGGTCCAAGGACATGCTGCAGGTTGGTGGCAGAGCTTGGAATAAACCCCAAATTTCCAGCACCCTGATGCCTTGCTTTATCCATGAGGCCCTAAGACACATAGCTCATCCTTCTGTGCTTTGTGAATTTCCCAGATAAAATACACTCACACGCATTTAGATGTCTCTGTTATTTATCACAACCTTTCACAGACAAAGCCATTTCAGATAAATCCTTACTGCTAATTTAGTTAATACATTGGTGGTACTGCTGATGGTTGTCACTGCCACGATCAGGTTTCCCTTCCTTCCCTCTGGCCATAGAGTATCAGCACACACACACAAGTCTGCTCATTTATTTTTGCAGATACACCAGCACACTGTACTGTCTGTACAAAATAAAGCTGTAAATTAAAGGAAACATCAAATCTTTGGTGAGGTTGTATTTTCCAGAAAAACATGATGATGTGACTTAACAAGGGATTTCTGAAAATTGGCAAGATAGTGCTGGGAATATTCATTATAACTGCACTGAAATTCCTATGTCCCATTTCCCTTTTGGGGTACCCAGGTCCTTCTTCATCATGTTTGATGTTTTAAGTAATGAGCCGTTAAATAAAGCATCATTTATGGTCAGGCACTGGCACAGCTGCCCAGGGAGGTGGTGGAGTCACCATCCCTGGAGGTGCTCAAGCACCGTGGAGATGTGGCACCTGGGGACATGGCTCAGTGGGCATGGTGGGATGGGCTGGCGTTGGTGATCTTAGAGGTCTTTTCCAACCTTAACGATTCCACGACTCTATGATTGCGGGCTCCCAGCAGTAATGCAGCAGCAGCTGGCCCATTCCCACTTGCAGAGCCGTGCGAGGCGGAGCAGCCAGCAGCTGGCCAGCTGGGTGCCGCAGAGCTGTGAGCGAGGCTCAGAGCAGCCGGGCGCTGCGGCGGGGGAACCTCTCCAGCTGCTGCCCGGGCAGGCGGCGACCACGCGCAGCAGGGCGCGTGCCATGGGCTTTGCCAAGCCTGGGGCTCAGTTGCCACGTCTTATTTAAAGTAGGGCTGTGCAGGTAAAATGGAGACGTGAATTAGCGTTTGTTAATGTTCATTAGAACTTTTGGTGCTTATAATCCTGCTAAGATGAAAAATTCCAGAGCAAACAGAAATCCCTGGGAGCTCACCGGGTTTTCTGCAAATGTTTCCTTCGATCTCTGATTTGCTTTCACCTTTCCTGAAAATGTGTAATTGCCCAGTGTTTGATGGCTTCAGGCTTCTGACTGTTAGGAAATTGAGACCAAGTCTCTAAGTGTAAACAAAACCCTCACTTCGGTAGTAAATCCAGAATTGTTTCTGCTCATTCCACATCACAGCACTACAGCAGTCCTGTAGGAGGTGTGGGGTAGTTGGATGGACCATGATAGCAGCAGTAGTAAGTACATCACTACTTATACCATCAAAGTGACCAGATAAAAAAACTAGGAGCGTTGTCCTAATCTGACTTCCAGTACAGAAAGCCTCTTGCCTTTAAGCCTCTTTTTGGAGGATTCTGGCTGGGAGCAGCACTCTGCTTTTGTAGGCAAATCACAAGGTCCTCTGCGGGCGGCAGGAGGGTGGAGCACACTGCGAGCTGCTGGTGGACAGCTGTGCTCGAGGAAGGGGGAAGAGTCTCAAATCCTTATGTTTGAAGTCTGAGATGGTTGTTTTGTCTCTTTCTGAATTTTGTCTGTCTCTTGCACAGCTCAAACCTCATGGTGTTTTGCCGGAAGTGATGTTTCTGCACTCAGCAATTTGGGCTAAAACCCAGACAGTGAGTTCCTTAAGGCTGAGCACCTAAACTCTGAGCTCGTTGCAAGAAGGGCAGCTTGGCCCTGGGGAGCATTAAGACCAGGGCGGCGCTGGCCTGTAAATGACGACAAGGACAGATCCTGCAGCAGAGCTAGTGGGGAGATTTCTTGGTGTCTGCACAGCTTGGCTGCAATCTGCCCCATGCCATGTCTGCATCACAGGGGGAACGCGTGGTTTGCCTGTTCCGTTGGCATGGCATCCGGGTACATGGCTTTGTGTGCTGTGCAGTGACGGAAGAGCCTACCCAGAGAATAATTCTTCCGATGTAATTGAAAGCTTTGTAAGTAAAGCACTGAAATTCTTGAAGAAGCACAATGGGAGGAACAATGCTTTCCCAGTTGGATTTGGGAGCTCAGTTGTATTGGAGCCCACCGTCGCTGGCAGAGAACACTGGTGCTAATTGTCCATGTGACTAACTGAGAAGTCCAGGTAGACTTTCAAACTGCAGCTCGTTAAAAGGAGGACACGCCCAGAAGCGCTTCAGAAATGTACTGCTCTGTGCTAAAGTCATGTGTGGCGGCCCGAGATTAACTGAATCCTTCACTTGTTCTCATTATCTGAGTCTTATATATGGTACGCTGAGACAAGTGGAGTTTGGAATCGACTTTGTCTTTCCATCTTTAAAAGTAACAAGGCTTTCTTGGCTGCCAGTACTGGCTTGGTTTGTTGTATGTTTTTGCAGCTTGTAATAAGCACATTCCTACAAAGCTTTTCCTAAGCATTAAGGTTATTTTTGTTGTTCTTTGTTTGTTTCATTGTTGTTGTTCTCTGTGTGTGTGTGCATGTTTTTCTTTTCAAAATTCAGTCACGGCCTGTTTTTCTCTTGGGTTTATCCTCTTTCTTTATTTCAGCATGTAAAACTCAATTCACGCATCTGAGCAATGGGAATATTTCCCACCACAGCAACAGAAATGAGCAATTATCTCAACCACGGTGGGACATTTTGTGTGCTCCAGACAGACATCTTGTTTCTCACGGAAAATCATCTGGTAGGGTTCCATATTCCCAAACACTTTTATACAAAGCAAGCTATTCTTTTGATCTGTTGCTCTGCAGAGTTCCCTGGCAGGGAAACGATTCTGTATTCAGTAGGGAGGGTGGAATATTACAGATGGGAATGTGAGGCCAAATTTTGAATTGCTTCATGTTTGCATTTCATAGAGGAAATGTGTTGTCTCTGGGTTTTGGCAATATAATGGAAGACCTTCAGGAACAGGGGATTAAAGTGAGATTTCCTTAAATTTGATGCAAAATGAAAATCCCAATTTGCTTCTTCACATTTTGTTGAGTTCAGTGGTGCAAATATATACAACAGCTGTCTTTTGTTGTGCTAATTCTGCTGGAATTGGTCACTGAGACATGATTGCAAACTGTCTCTGACAGTGCTTTACCACTGCCTTTCTGCCCACTTGGAAGAAGCCATTGCCTATGTTGTCTGGTAGGAAAAAAAACAGAAACCATTTTGAGGAGTGGAAATTTTCTGTGCTGTGTATCAGTCTCTCCCTACTTCTCTTCTGCCAGCAGGCATGGCCAGAGCACGATTCGCTTGTTGGTTTGTGATGGAGTGTCAGAGCATGTTTTGGCTGTTCAGTAGGGGCTGTCCAGCTGCCTGGTGCTGGAGGTGAGTGCTGGAGGTGAGAGCCCCCCAGCGAGGGGACTGAACAGCTTCACAGCCTGTGCTACTGAGGAGCATGGGAACTGGTGGCAAGGGAAGCTGTGTGCAAGCTGTAATATGTGGCAGGGAAGAGCCACCCGTTCTATCACCAGGGCAGTCACACCTGCCCAAGGCCCAGGCAAGCCCTTAGGGACAGCAACCTCTTAAACTACCTGAGAGTTGTGGATTTTAGAGAGGTATCTATGATTCTGGCCAAAACAAGATATTCGATGTATTTATGCAACAATATTTTAGTGCTCTCTTGAAATCAACAGCAAATTTCCTGTGGGATTGAATGACACAGAGTTCTGTCCTGCAGAAACAGCTGTTGTTTGGGCAGTGTGCTTCAGCAGTGTTCAGTAGCAGCTTGTCATGCAGGAAGAAAAGGGGATTTGAGTGACTTTTGCTTCCACTCCCAAGAAGCAGTCTCTACTGGGGCTTCTGACCTGTGTGCTAAGTCAACATTGCATTTCAGAAGGTCAGAAACTACTCAGAAGAACGTATACAAACATTTGCCTATGTGAAAACAATAAATTGTCTATTCAGAGAAAGTTACATTTGTCATTACCTTGGGCTAAACCAAATTGCAGAGTGGAGCAATGCATTGCAAACAGGATGTTTAGCGGCGGTTAATCCCATAGCTGATCTGGAAAGCAAAATTCTGTAATTGCACACATGGTTGTGTACACAGATCTTGGCATAGAAAATAATGTTAAGAGGACAGCTAGTAAGGACTGAGTGGTACTTGTGAATAAATGTGAGTAGCTGAACAGTGGGGTGAGGTTAAATTAGCAGGGCTTCTCCAATTTAATCTCGCCGTCAAAGAGAGACCCAGCTGTAACACCAGCTACCAGAAGTTTCCACTGTAGTCTGAGAAAAGGCATCTCCTACTCATTTAATCTGCATTCAGATGAAAAGCCTTATTATTTTTAATTCCTTCATAAATTTGGAATGATATTGCTTCCATGACCTTGTTATAATTAGCAGTGGCTCTTTCTTGTTAATGAGCTATTACCTGCAAATCCATATAATTCATCTGACAGGCTGACAGCCTGACTAATTAACAAGATTTGACCAGTATCTCAAGCACTCTTGAAAGATTTTCTCCTCTGACACTAAAAAAATGTTCTCTGAGGTTCCATATATAAATATATCAAACACTGTAAATGGTTTCTGCTGAGAGGTTACAAAATTACCCTGCCGAGAGGCTTGTCTGTAGCATTCATCCAGAGTAGCGACTGTTCCTTAAAAATCCTGATTTGCACCACATTTATCCCATGTTTAAAACTGTGCTGACTACAATGATGGCTATAAATCCCAAATAATCCATAGGATCACTTCTACACATCTTGCAAAAAAAGACTAAAATAGAGAACACATGGCCACCCTACAAAAAAGAAGCCTCGAGACCTCTCTGCTACCAACAAACAGACTTTAGAAAAGGTACTAGCCTGTTGCCAACAAATCTTGTAGATCTCTTCGTTATGTCATTTTTTATTTCTTATTTCTAGAGAATAAACTTTTTGACAAACCTGTGATTGTGGCACACTCCTTCCCGTGTGCATTCAGGAATGTATTTTTATCACGCTGCTTTCTCTGGGAAGTGGCATTCTCACTACAGGAATCATAGATCATTAAGGCTGGAAAAGCCCTCTCAGATCATCCAGCCAACCTCAGCCCATCCCTACCATGCCCACTGAGCCATGTCCCCATCTCTGTGGTTCTGGAACAGCTCCAGGGACAGTGACTCCACCACCCCCCTGGGCAGCTGTGCCAGTGCCTGACCACTCTTTCTGAGAAGTTTGTACTAATATCTAGCCTGACCCTCCCCTGGCCCAGCGTGCGGCCATCCCCTCTTGTCCCATCGCTGTCACCTGGGAGGAGGGGCCGACCCCCCCTCACCACCGCAGCGTGTTGATGCGCTGCAGTCCTGCTGGGAGCTGTCCCGTTGTGGTGGGGTCCATACAAAATCCCTCTGAAGTCAGAGCTTTCTTCTGCTTCAGTCCTGTTGTGGTGTAGCCCACGTNACAGCCTGACTAATTAACAAGATTTGACCAGTATCTCAAGCACTCTTGAAAGATTTTCTCCTCTGACACTAAAAAAATGTTCTCTGAGGTTCCATATATAAATATATCAAACACTGTAAATGGTTTCTGCTGAGAGGTTACAAAATTACCCTGCCGAGAGGCTTGTCTGTAGCATTCATCCAGAGTAGCGACTGTTCCTTAAAAATCCTGATTTGCACCACATTTATCCCATGTTTAAAACTGTGCTGACTACAATGATGGCTATAAATCCCAAATAATCCATAGGATCACTTCTACACATCTTGCAAAAAAAGACTAAAATAGAGAACACATGGCCACCCTACAAAAAAGAAGCCTCGAGACCTCTCTGCTACCAACAAACAGACTTTAGAAAAGGTACTAGCCTGTTGCCAACAAATCTTGTAGATCTCTTCGTTATGTCATTTTTTATTTCTTATTTCTAGAGAATAAACTTTTTGACAAACCTGTGATTGTGGCACACTCCTTCCCGTGTGCATTCAGGAATGTATTTTTATCACGCTGCTTTCTCTGGGAAGTGGCATTCTCACTACAGGAATCATAGATCATTAAGGCTGGAAAAGCCCTCTCAGATCATCCAGCCAACCTCAGCCCATCCCTACCATGCCCACTGAGCCATGTCCCCATCTCTGTGGTTCTGGAACAGCTCCAGGGACAGTGACACCACCACCCCCCTGGGCAGCTGTGCCAGTGCCTGACCACTCTTTCTGAGAAGTTTGTACTAATATCTAGCCTGACCCTCCCCTGGCCCAGCGTGCGGCCATCCCCTCTTGTCCCATCGCTGTCACCTGGGAGGAGGGGCCGACCCCCCCTCACCACCACAGCATGTTGATGCGCTGCAGTCCTGCTGGGAGCTGTCCCGTTGTGGTGGGGTCCATACAAAATCCCTCTGAAGTCAGAGCTTTCTTCTGCTTCAGTCCTGTTGTGGTGTAGCCCACGTCCATGAAAAGGTAATCTCGTTTCATTACAGTAGCGTGAGAATTAGAGTACTTATCCCTACCAGCATTTCTGTTGGCCTGACACAGGAGTCTGTACGTAGGAGAGACACGTTTTTGCAGTGTGACATAGTCCAAGGCCTCCATTTATGTCTTTGAAGCATCCAAGTGCACCATTGATAGCGACGCTTAAATTTACATGCTCTTAAGCATTCTGGTGAACAGGGACTTCAGAGGAAGTGTTCTTGTATGGAACAGAAATCATGCAAAACACTGAACAGAAGGTACCAGTGAAAACATTTGCAACAGGCTTCTTTTTTTAATTATATTTGTTCCTGGGAAGGTGGTCCACAGTTTTTGGCCTTTTAGACCAAACAGCCCTCTGACCTCATGCCACTGTTGCTTATCTTATGGTCAGAGGATTTTGTCTGCGGACATTACATCATTTATAAGGGTGTTAGGCAGGCATAATAAATGGCTTATCTCAAGGAAGAAGATGAAGACTCACCGCTGGGATGGCACAGGCTCCCTGAAGACACTGCCCAGTGCAGCAGCTTGCCCTGTGCCAGGGCTGCTGAGCTGCAGGGCATCAGGAGCGTGGGTCGCTGTGGGCAGCGCTCTGTCCTGGCTGCCCACTCTGAGCACTGCACACTGTGTGTGGGTTAAACTGGGTGCAAGTGATGGCAGCTCTCTGCTGATCATAGAATCATAGAATGGTTCAGGTTGGAAGGGACCTTAGAGATCATCTTGTTCCCACCCCCCTGCCATGGGCAAGGACACCTCCCACCAGACCAGGTTGCCCAAAGCCCCATCCAGCCTGGCCTTGAATACTTCCAGGGAGGGGGCATCAACGACTTCTCTGGGCAGCCTGTCCCAGTGTCTCACCACCCTCACAGGGAAGAATTTCCTCCTTCTATCTAGTCTAAATCTACCCTCTTCCAGTTTATAGCCATTACCCCTTGTCCTGTCATTACCTATCCTTGTAAAAAGCCCCTCCCCAGCTT
Organism: Penelope pileata; assembly: GCA_013396635.1. Lineage (NCBI taxonomy): Eukaryota > Metazoa > Chordata > Aves > Galliformes > Cracidae > Penelope > Penelope pileata. The sequence goes on along the minus strand of WBMW01001316.1, from coordinate 171,237 downwards.
TCCTGCAGGCCCCCTTCAGGTCCTGGAAGGCTGCTGTCAGGTCCCCCCGCAGCCTTCTCTTCTCCAGGCTGAAGAGTCCCAACTCTCTCAGCCTGTCCTCGTAGGG
>WBMW01001316.1:96544-158922 GCA_013396635.1 Penelope pileata | reverse complement strand
GGGGGGGGGGGGGTGCTTCTTCCATGGGTTTGGAACACCTCCTTCATGTCCTCTCCAGGGTTGCTTCCTTGGGTTGTGGCTTGGAAGCAAAACCATGGCTGCTGCCAGGATGCTGTGGGAGATCCTCCCATAGCTTTCTCAGCAGCTGGGAGGTCTCTGAAAAATGAGATGCAGAGACAGCATCCCACGAGAAAGCCTGCTTACTTCCGTCTTTGTTCCCTGCCCACTCATGTCTGTGGGGAAGGATTAGGTGTTCTCTGCTGTGGTGCTTTCATCAGTGCTGTTGAGTGCGGGCTGTGTCTTTAGACCCCCTTTTGTGAAGCCATTTCTAATGCTAAGTCCTTTAAAATGTTAAACACTAGCAGTGAGCGCAGGATGGAGTTTGTACTGACAAATTGCTCTTTAAAGTGAAAATATGGTATGTGAGCACCTTGCCTGAGCCCTACTGCTGCATCTTTCACTGATGTAAAGGAGAAATTTGAGGGAACAATTCATGCACAATGCCTCCTAACTGTTGCTTGCTGTAAAACAGATCTTGGGCTGCTGGAGGTGTGCATACCTGAGGAAGGCGTTAGGAGCCGAACGCTGCCCTGGTGCTGCTGAGCAGGGTGCAGGGGCTCCCAGCACCACTGAGTGCTGTCCCTGCCTTGCCGGCAGCAGGGTGGGATGGCCTTGGGGGAAAAACAGCAGTGGGGGACTCACTGCTGCAAACCAGGCTTGGGAGCTGAACCTGAAGAACCTGGCTGGCCCTGGGAGAGTGGTTTCCATGGTTAATTTTCTCTTTTGTGTTACTGATTTTTCTTTTCATTATGTTTGAAATTGATAGAGTTTTGTTCAACATTAGTAGCCAAGGGCAATAAGCTGTAGAGATGAGACTGCAGAGAGGGCAGGAGAAAAGAAAAGGTGTGAGAAATGGAAATCACAAGGTCATGGTGAGGACAAGAGATGTGGAGGAAGGAAATTTGTACCCAGTATGCTTTGAGTGGTTGGAAGACAAGACCGCAGTAGGCAGAGAAGTCCCGCAAATTGGCTGTCACAGTGTCCTGTGTGCCTGAAGCCACCTGATGCATGGGGCAGGCAGTGTTTGGGAGGAGGGCACCATGCAGCCAGCTCCGCTGCAGTGGTGGTTGTGCACAGCAGGGCTGAGATTTCTGCAGCTCCCTCAGAAATGCCAGGTTAGGATGGTGGTACCTCAGGTGGCCCTGGGCCTGTGGGTCGGGCAGGACGAGCTGTAAATGTGGAAGGCAGTGGTGGAGGCAGGAGTGACCAGCAGCCCAGGGAGAGGTACCGTGCAGCACCCTGGGCTGCTCTGAGCACGTGGGCAGCAGAGCTGGGCTGCCAGCCCTGCAGGAACATGCAAGCTGCTGCCGTTGTGTGGCTGCTCCTCCAGGCGTCTGGTCCCCCCGGTTGTGTTGTCGCTCGCCCCACCAGACATGCCTTTGCATTTTCCATTGGCACATAGGGCAGGTTGTTCTCTTTTCTCCTTTGAAACCACACCTTGCTGTGACCTTTCTGCAGCAGCTGCAGGGAAACACTCTGCCATCAGCCTCTCTGGGAGCTCTGACCCAGTTTGAGCTAGCTCTTGAACTGCTGAGGCTGCTCTGAGAGAGCTCGGGCAAGGCACGGAGGAACTCTGCCTCTGTCCTTGCATTGTCCCAGCCAGGGCCTTTGCTGCACCGGAGGTGCATCCCCCGTCCCAGCACGTACCCCTTGCAGACACATGGGAGATGTTTCCTGTGCTGAGGTTTAATCCCACTTTTTGTTGCAGTCCCCCTTTACTGTTCACCTATTCGAAGCCATCCCTCTGGAGCAGTCTTTCTGAAAGGGAGATGGCTGTTTGTCTTTGCAGCAATCCCCGTTCAGCCGCTGTGCACTGTAACCTGAGTGCACGCAGAGCTGAGTGCTGCTGTCAAATCCCCTCACAGGGCAGTGGTTTTTCACCCTGAAGGGCTGCACAGTGCTCCTGAGGGCTCCAGGAGGGAGTGAGGCTGCACCATGATGTCAGCAGGGCAGGCGCTCTGCAGAGGTCAGCAGCTCCAACACAGTGTTTGTAGGGGTCAGAGGACAAAGGAGGACTGAGAGCTGGTGCTGCATGAGCTCAGTGCAAAGTACTTAGCATCTTCTCTGCCTGCTGGGAGGATCAGAAACATTCCAGAACTTGCTGCGGGGGAGAGGAGCGGGAGGTAACTTTTTGTTCCTTGTTCATTTGTTAGCAAATGGAAAGGTGGCCTCTGACCATGTGGGCTGACATAATAATATGGGAGACATTACTTTCAGAGCAGTCCTCGTATTAGGGCCTCCAGTGCAGTCCCAGAATGTATAAACCAGACCCCGGGAAGGGACATCTTCACCTATCAGTCAGCACAGCTGCAGTGCTGTAGGAAGGCTGACAGGAGCTGGGAGTTTGGTCATGACAGTTCTTGCCAAACTGAACTGAGTTTGTGTCCTCTTCTGAGCCCCAGCCTGAGAAGTATGAATTGATAGTGATATTTTTGACAGAGAAATGGGGGAGATTAGTTTGGACAAGCTGTTTTTCAACATGATGCAGTAGACGATATCCAAACAGTGAGAAAACGTTAGCCTGCCTTCTCTCTCTGATACTCATCAGAGAGGAACTGGAGACAATCCTCTCTGACTTCGGTGGCAGCTCAGCCCAGGTGTGCCCCTGTGCTGGTGCTGCAGATGCTGGAGAGGGAAATAGCCGCGGAGCACTGCCAGCGTTTCATGTTGTTGTTCACACAAAGCAACAGTGGGTTTTCTGAATCTGAAAATCCATTCTGGACTGCAGCAGATTTTAACCATTTTGTGCTGCTACATGATCTTCCTAAAACATATGCAGCATCCCTATAAAAGTCATTCAGAGCAGCCCTCACAAGGCCTTGGGGGCGGCTGTTCGCCTCAGCCTTTATCAGCTGCAGGCACAGCTCTGTGCAGTGCTCTGGCACGTCTCCACGTTGCTCCCCGGTCCTGCTCCTGCACAGCTGTGTGACAAGAGCATCGCCCTCCAGGAGACCACAGTTACCTGGGTCCTCGCTTCATTTTGGAGGGTGGCAGGAGCTCTCCCAGGGTCTGTGGCCTTTTCTGGTTAATGCAGAGGTGAAAGGCACAGAAGCAATTCTGGCCCTGGAAAAGAGCTCAGGTAGCAGTCTTGAAACTGAAGTGCCCATGGTTTCACATTAGATGTTGTTGCTTAATTTCTTTCTTGGCAGTACTACAAAAAGAGGTGAGCACTAAAGAAGAACAAAGCTTTTTTTTCTCTCAGGAAGGGTTTTTAAGATCCTTCTCTGAGTTTATGAGACACTGCCTTATGTCCCGGTAGCTCCATGGGTGAGACGTGCTGAGGGTGACCTGAGGCTCTAAGGCTGTACGGAACCGAAGCTGCGCTCTGGGGGGCTCTGTGTGCCCGTGTGGCCCCTGCAGCACTGGGGAGGAGGCAGCCCCAAGCCCCCGGCCTGTGCTGTGCTGCAGGCTGGCAGCCCTGTTGCAGGGTGCGGCTCGCACTCCCTCCATCCCCTTTATTCTGAAATAGCAAGAGGTCTTTTTAGAATTGATCACATAGGTACAGACTAAATTCTCAGGAGGTCGCTCCGATTAACAGATAAATGGCTCTTCTAGGAGGAACAAGGTCACAGACTTCTCCACAGCAGGGATGCAGAGCTTCTCTCTCCTCAGTACATTTCAGGTTCAAATTCACAGCATCTTTTAAGCCTTGACAAGACCTTGACACCCATCTCCCCAGGAGGTGTTTGTAGGATGAGGTTTTAGGCTTTTTCTTACTGGGTCCAGTCTTGTTTAATATCTTCATCAACGACTTTGACAATGGATTAGTGTACACCCTCAGCAAGCTTGCTGATGATATGAAGCTGGGGGGAGTGGCTGGCACACCAGAAGGCCATGCTGCCATTCAGCAAGATCTGGACAGGCTGAGAGCTGGGCAGAGAGGAATCAGGTGAGGTTTAACAAAAGCAAGTCTAGAGTCTTGCACCTGGGGAGGAATAACCAGTACAGATTGGGGGATGAGCTGCTGGAGAGGAGCTCTACAGAGAGGGACCTGGGGGTCCTGGTGGACAACAGGTTGGCCATGAGCCAGCAGGGTGCCCTGGTGGCCAAGAAGGCCAATGGGATCCTGGGGTGCATTACAAAGAGCATTGCCAGCAGGGCGAGGAAGGTGATCCTCCCCCTCTGCTCTGCCTTGGCCAGGCCTCAGCTGGAGCCCTGTGTCCAGTTCTGGGCTCCCCAGTACAAAAAAGACAGGGACCTGCTGGAAAGANGGGGGTTGGACTCGATGATCTCTCGAGGTCCCTTCCAACCCCTACAGTTCTGTGACTCTGTGATTATTTCCTATCATTTAGTAAAGATATCCTCTCTAGCTATATAGGCTATAGGCTTCAGGGCACAGGCTGTGCCCAGGCTTCAGGGCACAAATCACCATGAACTTGAGTAGAGTTCCCCCTTGCAGGAGTCTCTCCTTAGACCAGTGAAGTATGCTTTGATTTTTGGAGTATTTTGGTCATCATGGCCCAGCAGCGCTGAGCAAGGGTGAATTGTGGACCTGGGCTGTGCCTTCCCTCTGTGTAGAGAGCCCAGGGAAGAAAGCAGTGGGGCAGAATTTAGTTCTGAGTAAGGCTGGCACTCACCCAGGGAAATTTGGGATTGTTAGACTCCTGTGCAACCAAAGTTACATTTAATGTGCAGTTAATGGGAGTGCTATCAACTGCGTGCGCGGTGAGAGGCTTAGAGAAATCTGAGTCCTCACCACTCACAGGTTTAGGGCAATAGGTCTATGGACTTCTGTAAATCACATCTGTCAGAGAAAAAAACAAGGTCATTTTCAATGTGACACTTACTAGAACTGATAGATTATGGCTCAGGTCACTGAGCGCAAGGGGATGTCGCCCTGCCTCTTCAGAAAGGAATAGTCTTAACACTGGGAAGTTGTCTGAGTTTATAAAATTTCTTATGATGTCTTACAGCTTTAAGTGCTTGCTAAATTCCTGCACCCAAGGTACAAGACCCTGTTTTATGTCTTGTATTTGATGAAAAGATTCTTAACCCAAGATTCTGATGGGAAGGGAAATAAAAAACAAACAAATAATGAAAGCACAAAAATAACAAAACCTTTCCTACTTCAGTGAGATTCTGTTTATCTTATCCTAGAAATAGTCAACCTCAATGTTACTTGTTTGTTTGTTTTTTATCATTGCTTTCCTTTTAACAATAAGAAGTGCAAATGAAAATGTTTCCTTTAATTTTGACTAACTGAAGGGATTTAACTTCCCTATAAATTCTTTATTGGATAACCGATGAACTTTAGTTCTCGAGTCTGCCAGTCACCCATACCTTGGAGATTGGCAGAGTCAAATGTGGTGTTCGGTCTCCTGCCCATGTGCAAATTTTCCAGAACTGGTTTTGAGCTCCTATGCTGCTCTCACAGAGGACCTGCATCACAGCACTTTCCTTAAATTGTATTTCTATGCCTAAAAAATGCGCAGAAATGAGATTTTCAGAAGGATCTCAGCACTGAGCATGAGTTAGTCAGTACAAGGCAGCTGTCAAGCTGCTTTTGGAAATCCCACTAAGCATATGTCTTCATTGCAGGTGAGTAACAGGAAAGCTAAAATCCTTGGCTTTCAATTATACCTGAGTTCTCAATAGCCAAGATTTCTAAAACTCTGCCTGCCCTCAGGGCAGTTTTGAAAAGACAGTGAAGGATTTTAGATGATTCAGGTGAGGTTTGCTTAGTTGGGGGGCTGTTTCTGGATGTCTTTTTGGAAGAAAGTTGCTCTAGGGGATTTTGCCTTGATTGATTTGTTGGGGTCTTTTGCTTTATTTTCCAAAACATCTGCCAAAACATGCTTGGAGCATCTGATAAATTTTTATCAGCACAGTTTCAGCCCTGTGTTTCCTTCAGCTTTGTTTTTCTCTTTTTGTGTGAACCAGTCCATAGTCAGGCCTACAAGCAGCACTTGCATGGGGTCATGGTTATGGTGTTTGAATTAGACATGGTCGTGGCTGTATGGAATGATGGTAAACGCATGGACTTGTGTTCCTGGTGATGAGCTGTCCAGAGGTCCTTCGTTTTGTTTTGTGTTTGGGGTTTTGCTACTTGCTGTTAGTCAAGTGCTATTTTTGTTTCTTTTTATATATTCCATTTGCTCACTTGAGCGAGACAGAAAAGCACAAATATTTCATGGCTGTGTGTTCTGTGATGTCTCAAGGCATAAGAAATAAGAACAGGGCATGAGAGAACGTTAGAATTAAGATCATAAATCACAGGGGACAAAACAAGACCTAAAGATCTTTTGCATGCTTCTTGTCAAAATTTTTACTTGGCTCTTTTTTTTTGCTGAAGACTTTACCTTAGCAAAAGAGTTCTTATTTGAGTGAACAGCAAACTTAATGTATGTCATTTCCTACCATTTAGCCTATACCATATATTTTCTCCTACACAGCTGACAGAGAATATCATTTTAATGGCTAGCATATGCTGTTCATAACAGAGCCATATTTAGGGAAAGAGCACCTCCTATAGATTGTTTCTTTATAGAATCTTGGAGAATAATGGACAAGGGAAGAGCCACTGGTGTCATCTGTCTGGACTTCAGCAAGGCCTTTGACACAGTCCCCAACAACATCCTTCTCTCCAAACTGGAAAGATATGGATTTGATGGGTGAACTGCTGGATGGATGAGGAACTGGCTGCAGGATGGAACCCAGAGTGGTGGTCAATGGCTCCATGTGCGGATGGAGATCAGTGACGAGTGGGGTCCCTCAGGGGTCAGTGCTGGGACCAATACTCTTCAATACCTTCATCAATGACATTGACAGTGAGATCGAGTGCACCCCCAGCAGTCTGAAGGTGACACCAAGCTGCGGGGTGTAGCTGGCACATCTGAGGGACGGGATGCCATCCAGAGAGACCCAGACAGGCTCAAGCAGCGGGCCCAGGAGAACCTCATGGGGTTCAACAAATCCAAGTGCAAGGTCTGCACCCAGGTCACGAGATCTCCTGCTATCAATGCAAGCTGAGGGATGAAAGAACAGAGCACAGCCCTGCCGAAAAGGACCTGGGGGTACTGGCGGGTGGCAGCTGGGCATGAGCCAGCCATGTGCCCTCGCAGCCCACACAGCCAACAGAATTCTGGGCTGCACCAACAGCAGCGTGGGCAGCAGGGGAGGGAGGGGATCTGCCCCTCTGCTCTGTGCTGAGACCTCACCTGGAGCCCTGCGTCCAGAGGTGGAGTCCTCAGCACGGAGAGCCATGGAGCTGCTGGAGCACGTCCAGGGGAGGGCCACAAACATGGTCCAAGGGATGGAACAGCTCTGCTACGAGGACAGGCTTGGTCCAAGGGATGGAACAGCTCTGCTACGAGGACAGGCTGAGAGCTGGGGCTGTGCAGCCTGCAGAAGGGAAGGCTGTGGGGAGAGCTGAGAGCGGCCTGTCAGTATCTAAAGGGGGGTACAGGAAAGGGGGGGACAGACTCTGTAGCAGGGTCTGTTGTGATAGGACATGGGGAAATCATTTCAAACTAAAAGAGAGAAGATTTAGACTGGATAGAAGGAAAAGTTTTTTACAGTAAGGACGGCGAGGCACTGGCACAGGTTGCCCAGGGATGTGGTGGCTGCCCCATCCCTGGAGACACTCAGGGTCAGGCTGGGCCAAGCTCTGAGCACCCTGGTCGAGCTGTAGGTGTCTCTGTGCATTGCAGGGGAGTTGGACCCGATGGCCTTTAAAGGTCCCTTCCAACTTAAACAATTCTATGATTCCATATATATGTTCTTAAATTGTGCTAAACTTATTTTAAATATCTGGAGGCTAGTTAGATTTGATTTCACTATAAATTTAAATTTTTAAAGCAATTATTTTCACTGCACAAGGCAGATTTCTTTCTGTATTAATTTTGCTAAAAATGCTTTCTGTTTATTAATTCCTAGCTGATCTTTAATTATGCCAATGTCTGTAAGGGTCACATTTAGTCATAAATCCACTGGAATAGAGCTCGGAAACACTATTGGATTTTCTGGGGCTTTTTGGTGTTTTTTCCAGAGAAGATAATTTTTTTTGAATGTACATTATTTTCACTAAATCCTGTAGTGCTCAAAATAGTCACTGGATTCCAAGGGAATGTTGCCTAAAAAAGGGTGATGTGATTTAGCACACAGCTAAGCTTGTGTTCTGTAGAATAGCTAAGTAAAAGAGGAGGTTAAATGAGCACGAGTTTGGTAATTAGCTCTGGCTTTATAAATGTATATATGTTGTCCCAAAAAATATGATACTTTTCATCAGGTAATGCTGGGAAATGGCTGGGGAGAAGTAAAGGAGGAAGGTAATAATGTCCATGAGTTTTTTTGTGGATTTTGGTAACTTTTTAAAATCCATTAGCGGGTAAATCTGTGAAGGATTTCATGGTGCTGCATAAGCAGATAACAGGAGCAGATGCTGAAGGCCCTGGTGTTGCCAAGTGGTGCTGCAGTCCTGTGACCTATGCTGAGAGGAGCCTGGAAAAAAAACAGATGGAAATGGGTGACATGAGGCTATGCCTGGGTTTTGCTCAGCTGCCACTGCGAAGTGCCTCCTGCCTTCTTTAGCAAGTCATCCCATCTGGGTCACGGCTGAGCCATAGCAGCATCCAGCTAGGCAGCACGAGCTGATGGACCACAGAAAATCATTCAGACCTTGAACAAATCAGTGAAGCTCAGAGCTGGCCTTGTCTAATTGTAGCATTTCTGGGTAGAGATGTGATTGTGGATGGAGCAACCAGCAAGGGCAGTCAAAACCACAGTTTTTATTGTGTTACTCATTCTCATTAATTGGGACTGCAGTTATGTTTCAGGTGTTGTAAGCTGAAATGGTGTGTGGAGATGCCCTGTTAGGGTGCACTCATCGGCCCTGAGTCATGGAAAATGCGCTTCTTTGTGAGTGCTGATCAGTCAGAACATCCAAAAACTGAATTTGAATACTGAATTTGGGCAGTAATGTCACTTGGTTTCCAGAGTCTACAGCTTTTCTTATTTAACACCAAATGTTTGACATCAGTACTCATTGCTCACCATGTCAGTCAGGATAAGTGGACGAGCAGCAGCTTTTCAGTCAGACATGACCCTGAGCCACAGGAGGCATGTGCCATGAAGTGCCGTGCAACACTCGTCCTGTTGGAGTGGATTGGCAGCTGCAGCGTCCTTCAGCTTTGGCCCTGGCACAGATGAGGTAGGAAGTCTTGGAATGAGGAGAAATTACCTGGTGCTGGAATAGTGAGTTTATGAAGTTCTCTATTTAGCTGGTGTGATACTGTTTCTTCAGAAGTAATGACTGCAAGCACCTGTGATTGCATGCCTAAACATTTGATTAACTGAAACCTTATAAATGCAGCCTTGCAAACAAATGTAAAACCACATCACCTTATTCCAGAAACATCTGGCATAGGATGCTTAGGCAGAAGGCTAGAGCTTAGCCTCAGGATTTGGGTCCAAGATGCAGGAATGGCCCTGAGTGGGCACCATTTGCTGCTGTTGCCACTGTGAGTCCCCAGCAGCCGCTCAGCAGTCAGCCGGCTTGGCTGGCACAGGCACCCCGATCCCAGCACCAGTGGGGCTCCTGCCCAGGGTGCCGCTGGCTCCTGCCCCATCCTGCTGAGCCTAAGGAACAGTGAAGAGGATGTCCTTGCAAGGGGCTCGGGGAAAATGGACGTTCTGCAAACTAGATAGAAGTCACCACACACATTATTTTTCACGAGTCAAGGTCTGTTGTGCCCCTGGCATTTGTTTTGTTGATAAATTGCAGCATAAGCTTTGTCTCCCATATCTTCTTATCTACAATGTCCTTCTGGAGGAAATGTGTTCTTTACTTGCTGGTTGTACACAATGCAGCCTGCCTTACCAGAGGGATTTAAATCACTCTGCTACTCGTTGGCCAGTTTCTAGCATTTGTAAAACATGTTAGAGCAATAATGCTCTTGTCAGTGACATGGTGATTTGCCTTGCAAGCCTCACAGCCTACAGAATCAGATTGGATCTTGCTGACAGCCTGCAAAGTGCACTTACCAAGCTGTTGTAAGTCGCCAGCCTTCCTAGCCCTCTGTCTCAGCACACTGAAGGAACAAAGCCAGCAAAGTGCCCGTGTAACATCTGCTTGTTGGAGTGAGAAGCTAGGCCAGCTGCTTTACAAACACGGCTGTCAGTCTTCTAGGGAGAAAGACATGGGCATTGTTACCAGAGAGGAGCTGTGTGATGTGTATGCATTGACAGGACAGGCTTGGAGCATGAGATGTTTTTTTCTTTGGCAACAGCATGCTCATCTTCCCTTATGTGTGTGTGCATCACCCAACCCTGCAACAGATAAAAGCAATGATACATTGGTCCACAGTAGCAACATCCAAGTGGGGCTCATGATGGAATTGCTGCAGGCAGAAGTGCTGTTGCTTGGTACGAAAGGAGGGTCCCCTCTGCTGCTTCCCTTGACCATGCTGAACTTCCTCCCAGTGGAGTGTGCAGGGTCTGGGACCTGCCCTTCTGCACCTTTCCTCCAGCCCAACCGAGCAGGCCATGGCCTGATTGCTCCCAAAGGATCAACACACCATTTTCTGGTTATCGGCCCACAATTTGTTATTTTATATCAACCCCACTTGCTTCACTTTAAAGCCGATCTGAAGGGGCAATGCTGGGCACAGGGCTCGGGGAGCACTCACCTTCTGATGGGCAAAGGTGCAGCCCTGGCGTGACGCACACCCACTGCCACCCCCTTCCCACCTGTGTTAGGCTGCAGGGGCATCCTCTGGTGGAGCCAGGCCCAGTCAGTGCTGTGAGGTCTCTCTGCGCCTTGCACCTCCTCTTCGGTTTTGCCAAGCCCGTGATGGCTTCATCAAAGGATTTGTGCTGCCATGACAGAAGCCTGGCCCTCTGCTGTTGGGAACAATTGTGTAGCCCTCCTACAATCAGTGTCTAGTTTGAACAATCAGGCTGACATGGTGAGAGAAGAGGCTGCGATGGTGGTACCACTATATTTTGTTTGTCATTGCTTCTTTTAATTTCTTAGAGAGGTGGCAGTTCTTTGGGGTTTTGATTGATTAAAAGCCTCCCACTGTCATGCAGGGGATGCAAAGGTATTGATCAGGTTTGTTGTGAGTGATGTTGTAAATGGCACAAAATCACAAAAGAATTGGAAAAAACCCTGATGTTTCATGCTGTAGCAAAAAAAATAAAGGATTCACAAATTACTTTGGCTGGTAGATGGGGTGATTTGCTCCAGAACGGAGCAGCACCAGAATATGGACATCAGAGAATAAGGCCTATGCATTGCACCCCAACTGGATGCTGGTAAATAAGCCAAAAAAAAAAACCTTGCTTTTTCTTTTTCACTTTTTTTTTTTTTTTCCCCAAGAATCAGTGTTTTCAAGAAAAAAAAATCACTGAAAATTTTCACTGGCATAAGCCACATCTTGTGGCCTGTGAAAAGCTTTTGTTTTCTGTGCTGGTCTGTCATCTAGCCTTGGTGTTCATGTTTTTAAAGGACTGAAGAACTTTTTAGGTATTTTAAGCTTCATTTATCTGATGCTTGGAGCGTGACTTGTTTAAGAAAGCCTGGGCTGTGTGGTATTTGTCATTCTCTTTCAAAGCCTGTCAGACCTGCAGTAAGCACAATCGGAATCATGCCTGGCTAAATTATTTTGCAGACTCTTTCTATCCTTAGTCAGGACTCCTACTCCCACCAGGTTGCTGTTTTGCTTGAATTTCTGTGGCGTTCTCTTTTTCAGAAAAAAACAATGTATGGTGTAGAGTTCCACAGATTTATTGTGAAAACAATCAGGTGAAAAATATGCAATAAGATTTAGCAATGCGAATATTTCTGGTCACCAGCGGTTTTATGTCATCACCTTGGAGTTTGCAGGAAGCCTGCCTGATTGACAGAGTGAGGATAAAAGCTCGAGCTGAGACTTCTGCTGGACCCTGAGGCTTTCCTGTCCCATGGTGACCCTGGCAGAGCGGTGGATTCAGCGATGTCTATGAGCAGGCTTTTTTTAATTTCTCCCCTTGTTTCTTAAAACATTCTCATAAGTGTTGATTCATTAGAAACCTCTCTAATCATTTGCTGGTTTTCAGCAAATTATTTTATTAATTAAAATTGCAACTGAAATGTCTGATTTAAACAGAAATCATTTACAAATGGAAAACTTTCAGGATACCATTCGTTCTAGGAACCTTGTTTTGGTTAGTTAAATGATGCTAGGGGAAGTTTTCTTTAATAAGAACAGTCTGTAGTGGAGCTGTTCAGTGTTGTGCAGAACATCAGTAATGATGCCCAGAGGTGCTGGGCCTTCCACACAACAAGCTGCTGGAGTTGCAGATTGCCTGCTCATTCTGTGGTCTCACATGGCTCAGAGCCAGCCTCAAAATCAGGATCTGCAACAGGCATTTTCCATGCTTGGTGTTTCTCCCCATAGTCTACATTTAGGGACGGAGGAATTCAGCTGCAGTGGTAGAATCCTGCTCCTTGGGCTGCAATGCAGTGAGGTATGCCCTGTCCTCTTTTGCATGGAAATTGTGTAGAGTTCCCCGAAAACGACTAAAGCCAGGTTGCTGTTGTAGCCATCTATGCCCTGATGAGACTGGAGAGGCATATGTCCCTTGCTGTCCTTACAGAAGCTTCTCTGAGGAGGTGAGGAGCTTCTGCAAGGAGGAGCCCACGGTACCTTCCCTGCCGTTGTCCTGCTGGTTGCTCATGGAGCCACAGAGGAGTGGCAGAGCTGCAAACGCGGCACTGCTTCAGGAGCTACAGAAGAGTGGGATGTCCCCATCTGCCTGGGGAGAAGAGTGGTGTGTGAGAGTTGGGATGTAGGTGGGACTTGGAGATGTCATCAGGCCCCAAGCTCTTATCACTCCAGAACAGATGAGCTGGACCTGGCTGCTGCTGAGAGGAAAGTTACTCGTCCCCGTGATAGCTGCTTCCACCTCCCTCTGCCCAGCAGTGGCTGTGCGGGAGGGATGGACTGCGGGGGGTTCTGGCATGTCTGAGCCCCAGGCTCAAAGCTGAAAGTACTAATTCTATCTACTGAATGTTGCCATTGTCCATATCAGTTTGTTCTGATGGTTTTCCTTGGCAGCGGAGCTGGGAAACAAGTCTGCCTGGGTGCATTCAGGGCGCATGGGCTGCCACAGGAGAAGCTGCTGAGGCTTCACGTTGGGTTTGTCATGGGAGCTGTGTACCAACGGCTGTTCCCTTAGTTTTTCCTGTTTGTATAGAAAACCCTATTTCTTCAGAACTGACATATTACCTCAGGATATTTGCTCTACAGGTATAGAAGTTTTAAGTTCAACTTGGAATGTTTTCATTTCCTCAGGGTTTTGTGGTGTTTTTTTGTTTGTTTTTTGTTTTTTGTTTTTTTTTTTAGCTGAAAAGCTGCTACTGTGAGGAAAAAGCACACCCTGTAATGTATTTTGCCTGTAACACTTAATGCCTGGCAGTGTGCCAAGTAAAGGGCATATGCCATCCATGCTTGTAGGCCACGTCTAGCCTTTTTTCTTTCTCACATTGCTACAGTTGTCTTTTTCCATTAAGATCAAGAGGGGACTGAGCAGCTACAGGCTGGGAGTCATTAAGTGGTATTTCAACAGGCAGGAACCACGCCTCAGCGGGTGCAGTGCAGGACCCCGCACTTGTGTCTTAGTTTCTAACAGAAGTTACGCTTCTCGTAGTGTCTAGTATGAATTTATCTTGTACCTCAGAGATACTGATAGCATCCTGGCAGTGTTGAGCGGAGCCGAGGACATAACTCACTTCCGCATTCCTCTGCCGGTGAAATAGTTAAGGGGGGCATAAGGAGCTGGGAACTGGGAGGGGACAGGACCAGGGCAGCTGACCCAAATTGACCACAGAGCTATTCCATCCCATAGAACATCATGGGATTGGTTTGTGGTGTTTCCAGGTTCCGTTCGTGACAGGAGGGGCTAGCCGGGAGGAAGGGTCACCAGTGGCTGTGAGCCCTTGCTCTGCGTATCCTCTTTGTGTATATATATATATATATATGTACTGTTATTTCTTTTGTTCTCTTTACTATTTTTGTAAATAGCATTTATCTCAACCCATGCATTTTACTGCATATCTCTCTACTTCTCTCCCCCGTCCCATTTGGGGAGGGGGGAGGGCGAGTGACTAACTGTGTGGAACTTAGCTATCTGCTAAGTCAAACCATAACAACTTGGCATCACGAGCAGAGCGCAGCTGGGGGCCCCAGCCCTGCCCTGCAGCCTGGAGGGGCACGCAGCACCTGCCGGGCTGGGAGCAGCAGAGAGCAGGCTGCTTCCATATCGTCTTGTCAAAGGTGTACCTGGAAGTGTCTGATCCGTCACTAGTAAACGAAGTCTGGAACTTTCTTAAGATGATGGTTGGTGTGGGATGTACTGTAAGTATCCGCTCCTCCTCATATTCTGGATGCTTTAGCTGGTTGTACGAGGGCTGCTTCGAAAGCAATGCCTCTTACTTTGTGATGTTGCCGCTGATGGCAGAGATGGATGTTGGTGGGATGGCAGCAGAGCTGAACCTTCCCCCCCAGCTCCCGTCCCATGCTGTGGCCGTGTGACAGATGGCAGCAGAGGGGCACTCTGACCCCATGGCCTCTGACATGGGCGTGCGGATGGAGCACAGGGGGGAACTGAATTCCTCCGTGGGGAAACAATGGCACCCACTGACATTCATGGGTGCTGCTGAACGCTGCTGGAGCCCAGCCAGTGGCTGTGAGCCCAGGGAGGGGTGGGGGTGCCTGCCAGCAGTGGTGACAGTGATGTGAATGACAAGCCATGTTCTGGATGGGCATGCACAGCTGTCATACCACAAAATGAAGAGCACTTCGATGAGGTCATCCACGTGAATTAGCTAATGGTGGTGACTATGTTGAGAAATTGTTTTGTAGCTGAGAGTTTGCTTTATCCAATAGAGTTGTGTTGTTTGTATCTGTTGTAGTTTCCATGGAATTAAGTAGGAGGCATTACTTTCAGAGCAACCTATGCATATAATCTGTAAGCATCAGCACGTGCTCAGCGGCCAGCTGTGCTACCAGAGTTCATAGCGAGTGCTGGGATAATGAAAGATTCTGTGAAACATCTTCAGGATAAACATTCTGATTTTCTTTCCATTTTTGTCCTTTGATATTTGAGAAGCACAGACACAAGCACAGTCTTTAAATCTTTTCATGCTGTATCCTAATGTTTCACAAGGACTTGTAATTTTGGCTCTTGACTTGGAAACGAGCTAAAGGCATCTGATTTAGTGGCGGGGAATGCTGCGCTTCCTGAATAATCAGGCACTTTTGGCATGTCTTAAATTGGGCACTGAAGTAATGGATAGACAAGTACAAGTAGTTGACTTAGCACAGCTCTGTGGAGGTTTAGGCAAAGATGCCTGAACACACAGCTCTGATACATTCTGAGTATGGAGACAAGCAGTTATCACTGCTGAGCAGACTGCAGTACCTGATTAAAGCACACTAAGCCAATCGTGGGAAGCCATTAGCCTGTGTTCAGCCAAGTGATGTGCTCCAGATGAGAAGCCCTTTTTGAAAAGTGTGAGCCTGTTCTTGTTTGAGTGTCAGAAGAGTCTCCTCTTGGCACTCAGGATGACTGGCATGATAAAACATTTCTTCTAAATACAGTAAAACGCATTGCTTGGAATTCACATTTGATCCAAGTCCTGCAAGGTTGAGGAGTCCCCATTGGCACTAGATGAGGTCTGTGCTCCCATGTTAACTGATTAACCACAGCTGCTTTTGTGACCAGAACTACCTATGCTGGGTAAAAAGTGCATGCAACAGTAGATATATTTGCAAACTAAGGGAATGGGGTAGCTCTCTTGGATTTCCTGGCTTTTTTTTCTTTCTCTTCTGCAGGCAGACAACCATCTGTCCTGGCATAAACACTGCAGTCTTTGGCTAGCTAGTACAGCTACAGCCATAACCAGACAGAAAGCCATGTACATGCTGAATTCTTGGAAAGAAAGGGATTATGATTAGTTTCTAAGTTTTATTTTCGCCCTTCTGGAAGTATTCCTGAAGAGCTGAAAGGCAGAGTTCTTTACTGTATTACTTGAGCGATGCTTTGAAGTTCAATCCTTTGCCAGAAGCCTGTTGACAGTAATACAGGTGTTGTTAGTGCTTACTGGCATCACATGTTGCTTGGGTATGTTTCAAAGCTCTCTGAGCAGCTTACCAAGACTTCGTTAACATTTGATTTCCATCTGAGGAAGAAATTCTCACTGCCTTTGTTTTACAGGTGGGCTGGCAGCAGTAAGCAGCAGCTTTGGTGATTCACCTGCTTACAAGGGCGCGCTCTCCAGTGCTCTTAGGGACTCCAGGAGTCTGACAATGTCTTTTTTTTAATAATCAATTTGACAACACCTTACATTGCCACTGTTTCCATACCCTGTCATTGTCCATGTAGCATCTTTCTGGGGAAAAATGAAATTAAGCATAACCTTAGAGTTTTTTTTCACAGCTATTTCTTCTAGATGCGAATCCACATCAGCGTTTTTCCTACATTTTATAGTTATTCAGTTTTTTTCCCAGTTTTGTGTGGGGAGGCTTATCAAGTGTTAAGTTTTCTCACAGTCATTCTCTCTCTAGCAGCCGTGTCAATGTGCCTAACCCTCTCTGTTCTTGTGGTCCTCAGGCAACCCACTGACCGTGGCCTGCAAAGCTTTCTTTGGATTCAGTGGAGAATCTGGCCCCATGATCTACTGGATGAAAGGGGAAAAATTCATAGAAGAATTAGAAGGTCACATTAGAGAAGGCGAAATCAGGTACTTTTTGGAGTATTTAGTGTTAGAAATGTGGTATGTCACAGAAGCCTGTTTGTGGTTTGTTTTCTGAACATATTTTTAATTGGAATTGCAAACAGTTTTCCATCTAAAGACTGTTGGGCGGCTTGGAGCCAGGGCAGCGTGAGATGCGCTCTTTCCAGCAGATAAGCTTTTAAGACATAGGAGATATCTATGTGCCTGAAAATCTGTCACCAGATTCCCCTGCCAGTAGCTGAAACATCTCTTGTAAAAAACCCAAAACAACTTTGGCTTGAAATAGAGAACTTTGGTGTTTGTTGCTATTAATGATAAATTCTAAGGTCTCCGTGAAAAGCAATTTCCATCCAGCACAAATAGCACTCTGGTTAATTACCTGTCTTCTGTTGTGCCTTCCATCTGTCTCTGGAGAAAATACTTAGTTTTGGTAAATAAAATTAAATCAAAATAAAATACAGTTTTATCTGTAAAGCCATGTTAGACTGCCAGCAGAGCTATGTGCAAGGGTGAGTTCTCAGGTTTGAGACTGTGAGAACGTCATGCATTTTGTGTTCATCCCCTTACATATTATGCAGCAGTATGCTGACAGGATCAAATGAATCTGACAGATTGCACTTGATGTTACATTTCCTTGTTCAAAGGACCAGTAACTTTCTTGAGCAACTGATAAGAAACCTTTTGAGACAATAGGACATTTTATTTTCAGACTTAACGCCATCATCAGAAAAAACTTGCATTTACTTTGCATTATTTTTGATGTCCACATTAGAACAATGACTTGAAAAGACTGTACGTCTGACCTGAAACTCTGCTAGAACTTTCTGTTCCTTTTGTGAGGATTTTGTTTGTCCCCTCTGTCCCCTCAAAGGAGCAAAGAGCTCTTGTTCTTGATACTGTCCCCTTCTAAAGTTAGCATCTACTAGAAAAAAAAAGAGCAAAATTCCATGGAGTAACATAGCTCCTTCCACTGATTTTCAAGGCTGCATTAAAACAGAGCACAAGACAAAGCCTTTGAAGTATTGCTTTAGAATTTGGTTAGCCACTGCATCTTTACTTCTCTGGAAACTGAATATTTATTGCTTCTTTTAAAAGAAGAACTTTTTTATGCATTTAAATTCTGGTGGAGCTAAAGAAGCCATGTGCAGCTGTTGTGCTCACAGCCGCTCTTCCTGCATTTGCTTCTGCTCCTCACCACAGACATGAGGGGAGGAAAAGGGTTAGGTTGTTTTAAAGGTTGCCCTTGTAAAGTCTCTTCCAGGCCACTCCAATCTCCTTCACCTTCTTCTCCAGAATTCTAAGGAGGCCAGGAACACTTGGTATCATGGCTCTTCTGGGAATCTCCCTCCCATATTAGTTCAGTTAAAAGAAGGTTGCATCTTTCCATTCAGACTCCTCAGAGAACATCTTGGAGAAAAAGAAGTTGAGTTGGCGTTGATCTTTGATGCTGTAGAGGAGGCAGATCTGGCTAACTATACGTGTCATGTGGAGAACAGAAATGGACGGAAACACACCAGTGTTCTTCTGCGCAAGAAAGGTAACTCTCTTTGTTCTAGTAGCTGCTCTCCTGCTTGCCTCAGCAGCCATGGGTCGGCCAGTAGCAAAGGTGCTGCTGACCTGGCTGAGCCAAGATGAGCAGTGTGCTTGTTAGAGCTGAAGTGCATTCACACTATGGCTTCAGTTTACTATTTGTGAAGAAAAAGTCATGACCTGTTCTTTAGTCACTAGTGAATCAGCCTCACAGTTGGTACACTTGCCTGGTGAAATGTGTGTTTCTTAGAAGAGATACCTCAGCAGTGAGGCCAGATGTTCTCATACTTTTCCACTTCCTAGCTTTGCTGTTAAATTGAAATATTTATATAATTGTCTTTGCATTTTAATTTATAACTGCAAAGGGGAATGAAGACTTTGCAATGGGAGCTACTTATCAGTGGAGAATTACCCCGTTTGTGTTACTTTGCTTGATATTGTGCCTGGAATTAGGACGACTACTGCTGACAGTTTATCTGTATGAGAACAGCAATTGTTTGAGTTTAAATGCTCCCAACTAAAAGGTGCTTTCGTGCTCTACTGTCTGTAGAATTGTTACCATAAGGCATGTAACAGTATCTCACTAAAGTTCTTATCTGGTTTGTTCATTCACCTTTTTTATTTGTAAGTACAGAGATGTTTAAATTTGACTGTGATCTCTTTAAGATACAGGGTCTTAGGCAGTACAAAAGCTGTAAGACTGTAACTGTTGGGAGAGGAAGGAAAAGTTGCATGCTGAGAATACAAAAGCAGTGTAAAACCGTAGAGCTATCAGCACAGGAGATAGGCTAAAGAATTAATAACATTGTCCAGATCACAGTTGTTATTTTTGGCTGTAAATTAGTTTACCTAAAGAGAAGAAGTGGTGTTTCCATGAGGCACACCTGGAAGAGCTGTTCTGTCCTTTGTACACTTTCAGAGCACTGAGCCAAAGGACATGCATAGCAGCAGGCTGGACTGCAATGTTAGTGTTGGTTAAAAAAACCAGTGCTCTCCGTCATCACCCTTGCAGCTAAGTCCCACAGAGATGTCCCCATTTCCAGAAGGTTCAAATAAACTGTTGGTACCTGAGCATGCTGCAGACTGACCTCTGAGCCTCGGCTTAGCGGTTACCACAGGACAAATGAACTAAGAGCCAGGTGACTGAACAGGAAGATCAGCCAAGGCTTCTCCAGATGGGCTTGAGACCAGGTCCACCAACACCTTGGTTCTGAAAAGCCACCCTAGTTAGTCAGTTCACCTAAAGCTGTGCTGGGTGCTAAGTGCTGTGTTTCATGGCTATAATTCATGCCATCAGATAATCTATATAAAATCAAATGTGAGGGAGGAGTGGTACTGGGACAGAAAAGGACTATGGGGGGAGGAAATTTTGGACTCAACGTCCTTTTTTTTTTTTACTAATCTTTCCTAAATTTCCACAGGTTATAAAGTACAGTATTCAGTCTTGCCAAAATAGGATCAACTCTGCTTACACAATTCCCTGTATGCGCAAGAGTTTATGTTCTCTCAGAAAGAAGAGCATAATGTAGAATCACGAAATCACAGAGGCTGGAAGGGACCTCTTGAGATCCCCCACTGCTAAAGCAGGTTCCCTAGAGTAAGTTGCACAGAAAAGTGTCCAGGTGGGTTTTGGATATCTCCAGAGAAGTAGACTCCACAGCCTCTCTGGGCAGACTCCACAACCTCTCATAGGCTATGTGATAGGCTAAGTGATAAGAATAAAACACTACATAGAAGCTGCAAACTACTCTGAAAAGCAAAGGCCCTCAATTGTGATGCAGAACACACATGAATGTTTATTCAGCATCTAAACTGACTGGATGTCACAACTTTAATTAAGGAAATTGGTCATCATGATGAAAGATTAGTCTGTTTAGTGCACAGAGCACTCTACCTTTCCATCCATTTAACCTAATAAATACACAACTGATGTTGTGTATAAAAGTTGACACTGTTAAATGTTCAGCTGCGTTGCATGTATTAGAATAACAAGCTAGATTTATTTATAACAAGTAAATGCAGACGTTTCAGAGCTCTGCTGAAATTATGGAAGAAGCACTGCTGAATATGGAATTTGGAGGTGGACAGGATCACTTCTCAGCTGCTATTTCATTTCTGTGTGGATTGTGGCTGTAGAGAGCTTATATTCCTGTTGGGCACTTCACTAGTTTGTTTTCAAGCTATTAAAGTGTCATTTAGAATATCCCCCAAATTTTCATTTTGTCCTTTAACTACCTGTCCCACTGTCATGATTTTATTAAATTCTTACTAATACTTGATCAAACTTTTCCTTTCTGCTGCTTGATATAATTACTTCTTATCCTAGCTTTTTCGTGCTTGGATTTGATTGCAGAGTATTCATAAGCAAGGAAATACTGCAGTGTTACTGACCTGTGACAAGAGTTAGGGCAGGGCTGGTAGAAGGCTGTTGACCAATATCCTATATGTGTATCATGGATTCCTATTGTAATGTGCTGCAGCTTTTCAGAAGTTGAGGCACTTAGGAGCAACAACCAAGAAGCACAGATCTCTTGGTCAGAGAAATCCCCCTCCCTCCACCTTCCTCCAAAGTCCTACTTGCTGAGGGCTGCCTTATTCCTATTTGGCAGGAAGTGCTTGTAGCTCAGTTTTGTCTCCAGATTGCCACAGTGCTGTGTCTGCCCTCAGTTCAGAGGAGTGATTGCAGCATATCACGTGTACCCAAGATGACATGGGTCATGAGTACAGCTAAATCAGGAAGGCTGGAATTTAAAAAAAAAAAAAAAAAAAAGCCAGATCCAAGTTAGGGCTGTAGTATAAAAGTTTCTAGAGTTCTTTAAGGAAGAAAAAGGAATTGTACAAATACTTAAGTTACAAATGTTGAAATCTCTTGCTGCATTACTGGAACAGTCCGTACAAATTATTTCTGAGAATACAGGAATGTCTTCTGTGCAGCATTAGTGTTTTGATAGACTCAGAGCATGTATCATCATCTAGGATTTCTGTTTTTGACTGAAAAAGAACCACATCCAGCTTGTTAGGTCCCCTAGACATAGCAGTGCAAAGACAGATTCAGGCATGCTACTGAGACCTAAATACCCCTGTCTGTTACCACATTCATCTTTACTGACTTAAGAACACGGCGTGTCACATAGAGGCAGATTGATTCTGCCTTTTGAGCTGGAGTTTGTGGTTTTGCTCAATATCCTGCTGTTGCCCTGGCAAGTGCATGCAAGTCTGTGCTGCACATGATCTTCAGGATGCAGCATGGGCAGAAGTAGTCATTCAACAAACCTAGCTTTGCTGGTGGTGTGAACAGGCCGCTGCCATGGATGGGCTATTTGTTAAGTTCTGTACCACTCAGCAGCTTCAAATGGTGTTGAATCAAGCAGGTAACCCCCAAAAGTGTCTGATGCTGTGCAACATAAGGTGCTGAGGGACATGTCAACTGCTTAACTACAGGCATCCCTTGTCCAACAGTTGAGATACAGCTGGAGCGTGGATCAGAGAGTACGATGAACTGTGATTTTGGACTCCATTCTGCAAGTTAGCATAGGTCAGCTTTGATGGTTGGAGTTGAATGATCATTTTCTTTCCTTCCAAGCTGGCATTTTTGCCATCATCCCAATTTCCTGGTAGAAAAGTTTCAGTTCAACAAGAAAGATTTTTTTTTTCCCACTGAAAAGTAGTTTTAACCAGTTCTGTTCTCCATTTGACCAGATCTATCCTCAGAATATATGCTAACTTTATCTTGCAGTGTAATAGAAGTCCCATCAATTCCCTGTTCTCAAAGATTATAATAGACTTTTTCCATCTATTAGTCCATGACTTCTCACTAGACATCAGAGATACTGCAAACTAGGAATTACTTGTCATCTGATGTTAATTACTGAAATACAAGGCATGGTAAGAAAAGACTAACCCCAAAAGATGCACAACTAATTTGCTTTTTATCTTGAAAATGACACAAATGACATACCAATTATTTCTTCTGCCTTAAGTTTTAGAAGCTTAAAGATCACAAATACTTTTTCTCTCCTGCATTACAGGATCTTCATATTGTATTTATCACAGCATATCTTCATATTGTGTTTATCACAACACATCTTCGTGACACCTTATCTAAACTAATATGGACTGTTAGGAGTAGCTATTGTCGAACTGTCATCTTTTGTCTTTTATGGTGATGTGATATGCCAAATGGTGTTAAAAGCAGTACTGTGTTCTGAGGATATTTCAGCCTAAGGAGCCATACTGTCAGAGCTAGCTTATTGTGCCAGGTAGAGCACTAGAGCACTGGTCTGATGTCCAGGGGGGTTTTATTTCTTTCTGGCTTGGCTTGCTAAATGACTTTGGAAATGTTGCCTCACCTCTCTATGCCTGTTTCCCCAGCTGTAAAAGATGGGTAATTGTGTTTGAATGAATTTGTGAAGTACTTTGAGATAGACTGCTTGTGATGTTTCCTAGCAAAAGCATCCCAGCAGGAGATCAGAACTAGCACTAGTTCCCATTAAAGTATAATGTGTACTAAACAATCATGTGAGAACTCCCTTAGTAGCCAACACAAGTCAAATAAAGTAGCTCTTAGCAGCCTGATGTGTGCTTCTGGCTTCTCATTATTTTGGGAGCTCTGGATGTTCAGTTCATTTACCAGGGACTCAGCTGAAGTCTTGGCTTTGCGGCTTACAGCAGCTCATCCACTGGCTTCACAAACATAAAACTAAAGCTTAACATTATTTGAAGAGCTAGTGTCCCAAATATGTACAACATGCCTGCTAAACCTATTCTCATGTGCTGCACACAGCATTCAATGCTCTCTGCCAAAATGGAAGTTTCAAACTATACAAGCTCCTTAAAAGTTGATTAACCCACAGTGTAAAATCACTACATAATTCCCTTGTAGAATTAAGATTATATAAGCCTCAAATACATTCTGGACAGCAATTTCAAACAATAAAAGGAGTGAATGGTTAAGGTTAAATAGTAGGTTATGAACAAAAATAAGGCATCTTTAATGTTACGGTGGTTGTAACAGGAAGCTGTGCAATTTCATGTGAAATTGTACAGTGGATTACAGCAATTAAAGCTTGGAAAGATTGTAACCTTTCTGTCTTTCCTTGCTAATTTTAGATTTGATCTACAAAATAGAGCTTGCTGGAGGATTGGGAGCCATCCTTCTTCTGCTTATTTTGCTCGTGACCATCTATAAGTGCTACAACATAGAGTTAATGCTGTTCTACAGACAGAACTTTGGAGGAGACGAAGCGGCAGACGGTAAGCAGTTGCTCAGGAAACTCATAATATATGCACTGGAAATATTTCAAAGGTCCAAAGTGATGAAATTTCTGGTTTAAGTTTAAACTACTAAGCACCCAGCAGTGTAAATCCCTAAGACTTTCTCCCTAAGCCTGCTTAAATCAGTGAGTCTGTTCACTGAAGTCAATTCTGTAAGCAAATGGGAGTAGGAAGAATTTCTTCAGGAGTGTATTAAAGAGTTTTGAATGTCATTTGTGATCTGATCACTCAGGAAAACTCTGCTTTTGCATGTCCCAGTGCCACGTATACCCAGTGTATGGGAAAAATCTCGTTGCCAGGACTTAATGTTCAAAGAGGAGACAGAGGAGTCCTGAAAAATAACTTTATTTGAATAAAGGGAGAGTCAGTCTATTGGGGGCATTTCCCCTTAGGGTGTCTCAAATTTTGGGGGTTCGCAGTCCCCTTTTTACCCTGATTTCCCAACTGCATTATCCCTCCTCCTTTCCACATTGGCTGAGGTACCTGGAGTTTACGGACGCTCTTGTCTGCCTATCAGACACTTGTTATGACCCCCAATAGGCACCCTTTCATTTCTATTTTTTTGTTTGTTTGGTTATACATGCTTTGCAATCTGGATTTAGAGTCCTTTGTTTTGCCCAGTTTGAGCCATCTTTGAATCCTGCGTGGCAAAGTCCATCTCCCTTTCATCTTGTCAAGCCAGCAAGAGATTGCAAGATAAGTTTGTTTAACCAGATCCTTGTGACCAAAACTCTTTCTCCTCAGCTTTATTTTGTTTTTCAGGGACCCCCTATCCTTCCTCATCCCAATTTCAGCTTATTTTGCAAGGACACTTTATCCTTTTTTTTCCTTCACCAGGATCACTTCTTCTGAGATCCATACTGCATGTTGACAGTAAATTCAACAGGTACCTTTCACTAAACATTTCCCTTAAATTGTTTCCAGTCTACTAACTCTAGGAACTAGTGAGAGTCAATTGTTACTGAATTTGACTAGTTACCTCAGTTAATTGAGAGTCTGAAAGCAACTTAATGGAAATATACATGTTGCCCAGAGAGTATGTTTAAGAGGAGCATGAAGTGTTTTTCGGTGTTTTTCCCCCTTCAGTGGGTATATGGTTTGTTTAGCACCAAAAGTTAAACAAGTTTTTCAAATTCATGCTTTAATTCCTCTGAATATAGAACATTCCCTGTTCCTATGATGCTCGGATAAGCATTGGTGAATGTACAGAAAAATCGTGTTGCCAGAACTTAATGTTCAAAGAGAAGGCAGAGGAGTCCTAAAAAATAACTTTATTCGAATAAAGGGAGAGTCAGTCTATCATGGCATTTCCCCATAGGGTCTCTCAAATTGTTGGGGTATGCAGACCCCTTTTTATCTCTGAACCTCGATGCTATACTGGCCCCCCCCTTTCCCCATTGGCTGAGGCATTGGGGTTACACTCTTCTTGGGTCGCCTACCATGCACTCATACCCCCAAGGAGGTACACCACCTTTGTTTTCTTTATTCATACATACGTTGTATACTGGATTCAGAGTTTGTGGTTTTGCCCAGTTGTTACTGTCTGTCTCCTCTTGATCTTGTTAAGCACCCAGGCCCCGTCAGCAGGTGCTAAGCTGGCCTCTCCTGCCATTTGTCACTAGACAAGTTTGTTGAACCAGATCCTTGTGAATGAAACTTTCTTCTCAGCTTTTTCTTTGTCTTGTTTTGCCGGGACCTTCTTAGATTTTTGAGACTCTTCTAAATTTCAATTTATTTTATTTTGCAAGGACACTTTATTCTGCTTTTCCCTTCAGTGAACTAAATCCAAGTGCTTTAAATCATACCAGTGTATTCTTAATGTTTACGATATGCACATTAATAGTATATTAATTATGTATTAAAAATAGTATCTGCTAAAGATCTAAAGCATAGTGATCAAGTAAAGTAATCATAGCTTACTGTGACACAAGTCACATAGGCAGTCTGGAATGTTATCTCTAGAAACAATAGCGTATTTGAAAAAGGAGCAGGGAACACATTTCCTCCATTGTGCAAAACCAATGTGCATTTGCACAGACCTATTGCTTTCTGCAGCTAGCATCACCATTATCAAAACAGTAAAGTTTTCTGTTAAGCACTGAGTAGATAAAGTGTGAACAAGTCTGGCTACAATGAAATCCATAGGAGTTTTGGAGGATGGGTGGACTGATGTCCAAGGGATTATAGAAAATGGAATGATAAATAGCAGGAACAGCGGTCAGGGAACTTTCTTTCTCAAACTTTGTGTGAGTGGGAAAGCCTGAAATTGTTTTCTTTTTCATGCTGTACAATACTGAGCAATATTTATACTGGCAAACAGGAGAAAGGGAAGAGTAAGGTTATGTTATTTTGGAGATAATTTGCATCTAATACCTTGGGATTATACCAACATGATTTCCCTGCTTTGTACCAGCCAAAAGCGACCCAAAGTGGTAACTTTTTTGTTTCCTTCCCTTTGATTTTCCTTTATTTCTTCCTTCATTGTCTGACACCACTTGCAATTTATCACCTTGGCTGTTTTATCTGGGTCCTCCCTGTGTGCCCCAGCCAATTGTTTCCCAGTCACCTGCTCCCGCTGCCTGCATCAAAGGCATCTGAAGAGCCCTCTGCGCCTTTCTCCGTGTTTGTTTCCTTATGGAACTCAGGTCATCTCTCTCTCTCACTCACTCACTTCGCCTCCCTCTCACTGGGTTACTTCTTTCCCCGAACTCAAATCTACTTCAAATCCTGTTTCATACTCAGACTGTTAGACAAGTTTCATACGGTCATCATTTATGATACTAGTTTGCATTCTCAATTTAACCATTATATTCATCCCCAACAAATTGCAATCACAATTAGGAACAAACAAAAATTTGTGCCTTTTGAGTTTATCTCCCACGTCAATCAATACTGGCTGGATGAGACATACTGTTCATCCTTTCCACTCACCCCTTGAATTATTAAAGATCCCTTTGACAACTGCCCCCTACTTGGGCACAAAATTCAAAGTAGATCAGGAGACTCCAGTATCCACTCTAAGAAGTGTGCCTTCTCTCCATTTATAGCCACATGGGCTATTGAGGTCTCCACTGTGGTGGGTCGCTGCCCCTGACATCCCTAACAATGCAATTCCCTCAGCTCATGGACTTCCTCCCCACAAACATCCATGTATTTCCACTCTGTCAGGTGTGTAATTCAATACCATTTCTTTCCGCGCAATTTCTTTTCATATAATTTCATACAATTTATTTTATCCTACTAGGCCCTTACTGAGTTCTTACATATCATTTCTCCATAATACTTTCCAACAGGGCAACTATTGAACAAAAACCTTCTGAGTGTTAATGCACCAAATTAACTTTACCTTTCTGAATTTTGTAACACATACATTTTAGCACATTTCATATATTAATAACTCACAGAGGCAGAATACTTCAAACATCATTATATCAAGGAAAAAAGTTCTTGTCTTCTATTATCTCTCTTCTTCTTTTCCTCCTTTTCCATTCCCTTTTACTTCATTTTCTCCATATTCCTCAATTTTTCCTTTCTATCTCTCATAGTGCCACTGCCCCTGCAGTGTCACTGCCCCTTCCTACAGCAGAATGCATGTTTCTCTTAAATCCTGGTGATTGCCCCCTCCCTTTTGGCCTCGGGGGATCCTTGCATTCTTCCCTTCAGGGGCTGTAAGAACTGTGAAATGGATGCACTCTGCCCCGTACCCCGCTCTCCCCCCACTGCCCTGTGGGTGCCCATCCCCCACAGGCTTTTTGTAAGATCGTTTGTCCTGGGAGGCCAAATAATATCCTTGGGAAGAAATCCCAGTCCTTCCAGGTGTAGTCTGTATTTCCTAAGTATTCATCAGTGTTTTCCCCTAACCACTATGGGGTCATCCAGATGAGGGGGTAGTTCCTTTTTCATTCTCATAATGTCATGAGTTGTCAATGATACAATTACAAACCCAAATCGTTCCCTTCACTCCCTGAGGGGAACTTGCTGCAAAGGCATTTGATGCACTTGAGCCTCTGTGCCTGGCTCATATTGGTCCCTCTCCTCGTCCTGGAGGGGAATACAGTACTCGACTTCCCACCTTCCTTATTCTCCTTTCCCTTAGGAGTGGTGGGAGTCGCTCTCCCATTCTTCCCCTGACCATCTTCAGGGGGACCGGCTTCTTCTTTTGGTCCTGACTCTCACCCTGCCACTGCGTACGGTGGTGGCAAGTTCTGGAGGACATCCCAAGTGTCCCCCTTTTCCCACTTTCCCTGGAGACTACTCCAGTACTTCAACATCATTCATAAGGGGATATCGAGGGATCATTACCTCCCTTGCTGAGATCCTTGCCCTTCCTTGACTCATTGCCCTCCCGGTCCCCATAACACAGGATCGTCATCCTGTTCGTCAAGACACTTTCTTGACCTTCCCTTATCCCCCCTCCATGGGTGTCACTCACCCATGAGGTTTTCAGCTGTCCTTCCTCAGGACATCTTCACGGACCGCCTTGATCCGCCACTCATCTGTCTCCTGAGCAGTCTTGAGAGCCCAATCAGTCATCCAGTGCCAGCAGCCGTCGGAGGGAACTGATCACTGAAATTTTGGTGAGGCACCATCAGCGCCCTTCACTGTCCGCCGTCCCTGGAAGGTGGAAGACTCCCAGCTGAGCCCCCATTTGTATGGAAAAATCTCATTGTCAGAATGTAATGTTCAAAGAGGAGACAGAAGAGTCCTGAAAAGTAACTTTATTCAAATAAAGGGAGAGTCTACTGGGGCTTTTCCTCATAGGGTCTCTCATATCACTGGGGTACGCAGACCCCTTTTCATCCCCGAACCCTGACGCTATAGTGAGACCTCCCGCTTTTCCCATTGGCTAAGGTACTTGGGGTTACATTCTTCTCGGTCCACCTACCACATGCTCAGCCCCCGAGTAAGTATCCCTGTCATTTTGCCCAACTAGAGCCATCTTTGTCTCTTGTTTGACAAAATCCATCTTGTCTTTGTTCTGTGATGCAAACGACCCACAGGGAGATGCCAAGCTGGCATTTCCTGCCATATCTGCAAGATAAGCTTGTTTAACCAGTTCTTCTTCTCAACAGCTTTATCTTGTTTTGCACGAGTTTCTTCAGCAGGATCATATCCAATTTATGCATGTATTTCTTTAAAACAAAAGATTTGGAACTCAACAGATTTGCTTTATCTTATTTCTAAAAATATCCATGTAAGTGATGTTGGATGCGTTTACTTCCTGTGTTGTACATCATAGTGTTGTTTTTAGAGGAAACATTTTGGCAATACTGAAGATTAAGAGAAGCCATTTAGAAAATGACCCTCAACAACGCTGCCTCCAAAGCACACAGAGCAAGCAGTGGGCAAGCATAGGTCTTTCTGCTAACACCCCAGCGTGTGTGAGGCTTGTGAAGAGGGAGCTCAGACTGCAGAGATATAGCACAAGCATACGGGCTCACAGGAGGCCCAGGGGAGCTCGTTCTATCTGCTTCTTGCATGTTTGCATTGTGAGAGAGGGGACTGGAGAGCGGGCTGTACCCATGCAGCTGGAAGAAGCAGGACTCAGCACAAGGACTGCATGCACATTGTTTCCAGTCTATATCTTCCTGTCTGTGGGTGCACAGATTCCATGCTGCTTTGTAACCAGGCACGTCAGTGCTCTGGGGTTTGCTTTGTTGCCTTTGCAGAGCTTTCAAATGTTTTCAGGGATGTTTGTCCCCCGGATCACTTGGTGGCTGACTTCTCTTAAAAGGTTTTGGCAAGTTTCATTATGGACGGGATAGCAGGTTTTGGATAGGCCCCCAGAGCTGACTAACCTTTATTTATTTGCTGTTTGTTCTTCTGTCATCTTTCCTTCAGTAACTACTATTTTTGTGAACTGTTGATTTCAGAGAAATATCAGCAAGCCAGGTGGACGTCCTCCCAGACAGCTACAGTGACACTATGAAAATTGTCTTTTACAGACACAATTAGTCACATGCTTTGTCTGTAGCTCTGACCCTCATGAGTCTAGCTTTGTGTCAAGAATTACAAGAACCATCGTTTTAAGGTCATCAAATGTGTTGTGCTATGATTAGCTATTGTTTTCTATTTATTGGAAAGTATTGATGAGTTTTAACTGCTCTCGTTACTTTTCATGTGCACAATTCTTTACAGATGATTGGTGCTCAGTGATCCTCCATTCATGCAGTTTTGTCCTCACAACATAAACTATTTGACTTTTCATTTTCTGTAAATAATGGCAGCTGTGCTTTTTCCCAGACTGGATTCCTAAAGGCTGACTTTTCCAATACACTGTTTTCCATTAGTGCAGAGGAATAACAAAGAGAAATGTCACTAAGACAGTCTGGTCATAGCATGGATCGCAGGCTCGATTGTGGTACCACTTGTGGTTTTGGCACGCTTGTCAGCTCTCAGCTCTGTGTCAGTTCCAAAGAGCTGGAGAGTAGCCTCAGTGTTGCACAGGCAGAGGAAGGAATTATGTTGCCCCTTCTAGCCAAACCTCAGTGTCACATCCCGTCTATCCTTGCAGGGCATTGCCTGGGGCCCCCTCTGTCACCCCCTGCCTGCCTCCACCTCTTGATGAAGCACCAAGGCTTTCCCTCTGCCCCAGAGCTACGGGTAGTAGTGCAGGAGTAGTCTTTTCCTGCTCCAGACTTGCTCTTGGAGTTATTTTTTGGCTCTGATATTGTGAGCTCCAGTTATGTAAAACATCCTGGATCAAGTGGCCTCTGAAATTACATTAGGTGTAAAAACTGGAAAAAAATCTGAATCAATGCTTTAGGCTGTTAGTGTTTGGCATTGTTTTCTGTGTAATCAGTGTTCATTTGAGCTAACTCATCCATTTGTTGCATTTACTTGTGGAGGGGTGTTCTCTTCTGAGTGAGAGCTCAGAACTTTTCCATAATCATAGCACTCTTAGGAGTTGAAAGAAAGATTTCCACTAGTGATATGTAAAGGATTAAAATAAGAAGTTCCAGCTTTAGTATTTGCATCAGAATTTTGCTCAAGATCTTCTCAGGTGTGAAATGTGTACACTGACCACGTGAGGCTGTTACTAGCTAGCTCGCCATGTGTAGGAAAACTGTTGGATATCCTTTGTACCTGGAAATTTCTCTGCAAAAGCCGGGCTATGAAGCCGTTCCTATGAAGTACCAATTTTAGTGGGGAAATGTGTGTTCATTGCTAGCTAGGTGAGGAAGGGGATTGTCCTGCTCTGCTCTGCACTGGTGTGGCCTCACCTCAAGCCCTGTGTGAAGTTTTGGGCGCCACAATTATTAGAAGGACATGAAACTATTAGACAGCTTCTAAGGGAGGACTGCAGNCCTCTAACTGCATGTATTTCTCCTTCCTCCTCCTTCCTATTAGAGAGCTTCCAAAGCACAGCTAAAAAGATGGCGAAGGGTTTAGAGAAGATGTACGGGGAGCAGCTGAGGTTCCTGGGTTTGCTCAGCCCAGAGCAGAGGAGGCTGAGGGGAGGCCTCATGGCAGCTGCAGCCCCTCACAGGGAGCGGAGGGCAGCGCTGAGCTCTGCTCTGGGGGAACGGCCCAGAGCTGTCAGGGGAGGGCCGGGTGGGGGTGAGGAAAGGCTCTGCCCAGGGGGGTGGGCACGGCACAGTGCCCAGGGCAGGGACACGGCCCCACGCTGCCGGAGCTCAGGGAGCATTGGGTCACCGCTCTCAGCCGTTGGGTTTGGGTTTGGTGGGTGCTGTGTTGGGCTGAGGGTTGGACTTGGTGATCCTTATGGGTCTCTTCCAACTCAGGGTACTCTATGATTCTGATTGTTTCTAGGAATAATACATTTTCTAAAACTGCTCTGTGCTTTTTGTGGTGCTCTTGCAAACAGCAGGCTGAACACGTTTGCTTCCTTACAGATAACAAAGAATATGATGCGTATCTGTCATACACCAAAGTGGATCCTGATGCATTAGATTGTGATAATAATGAAGAGGAGCAGTTTGCACTTGAGATTCTGCCAGATGTTCTAGAGAAGCACTATGGATATAAGCTCTTCATTCCAGATAGGGACCTGATCCCTAGTGGAAGTAAGTATTTCTGACACTTGAATTTTAATTTCATTTCTGATGTGTTATGAAGGCCTGGACTGTGCTGTAATTACTTGATATGGAAAACCTCTCTTTGTGAAGCAGCTGTAAGCAGTGGATAAGTTTCCTTGCTGCTATATATTTGAGCTCTAGGTTATAGTCTGTTCCTGCACCACTGAAACCAGAGGGAGCAACTGTTGATTCCAGTGGAGGCAGAAGCTGGACCTTTCTGTAGGGGAAGCTGCTGTGCTGCAAGCAGTACTGTAATCTAAAATTTCTGTCAGACACAATTAGCTAAAAATGAAAATCCAAAAAAAGATTTTTTAGTCTTTTCCATCATTGAAAATAATTTTTTTCAGTAATTACTTTTTCGTCTGTCTTTTTTTCCTTACTTTGAAATCTTATAAAGAGCCACATTCGTTTCCAGTTAAAGGCATACATGCAACTTTCTATTAGAGTT
Source organism: Penelope pileata (assembly GCA_013396635.1). Classification (NCBI taxonomy): domain Eukaryota; kingdom Metazoa; phylum Chordata; class Aves; order Galliformes; family Cracidae; genus Penelope; species Penelope pileata. The sequence goes on along the minus strand of WBMW01001316.1, from coordinate 126,854 downwards.
TTGACCAAAAGTGACATTTTTGAGCAGTATTGTTGTTCTGTAAGTAATACTAATTCTTCAGACAACTGTGTACAGTGCTGTTGACCCGATGCCATTGTCCATGCTGACAGTGTCCACTCCAAATCAGTTTGGTTTCTGTCTGAAGATTCAACAGCGTTTTTGGATGTCTGTACCAACAGTTAATGCCTTCTTAGCTGTGTGTATAGCATCTAGAAGAATAGCATCTTCTTCTGATCCATTTTTGGACAAGTCAAAAAGACCATAAATTATATGCATCATGTTGATGACCGCACAGTATGTTTGCTTTAGTACCATATTTATTTGAAATACTACCCATGTGAAAAATATAATCCTTTTATTATTTTTTTAACTAATTCTGTCTGCATATCATTTCAGTGAAAAACGCTAAAAGATAGTATAATCTCTCTGTATTTACTACTGGATAGGAAATATGAACAAGAAAATAACGCAATGGCTGTACTGGAGCAGATGTCCCCAAACGTGAAACAGCTAGAACACAGCAGCATGAGCAGCCTGCCTGCCAAAGACTTGAAACTGCTGCTTCACTGCTGCCAAACCCCAGTGCCTGCCCTAGAAGTTGAAGCCTGTTTCTTCTCTGTTATTTGAGGGAGATGGAAGCAGTTCTGACTCTAGTCCCACTGGGAGAGAGGAGTCAGAGCCTAGTCAGAGATCATTCAAAGTCTCCTGTAATGGCTTGAAATGACTCTGTGTGTTTGCAGATCCTAAGCTAGAGCTGCTTCCTCTGTTCCTTTTGCTCTGTAAAGAAACTCAGACCCTGTGAAGTATGAGTTTTAATCCATTAATCTACTGAAACATGAGACACGTCTGCTTTCTAGGGTGTAGACTTTTTATTTATGGCAGCCCAGGCAAGCAGTACTGAATTATTAGATATTTAGGAAAAATGTCTTTTTGTGTTAAAAATCACAGAAGTATAGTAAATAGTTGTTTCATATCCAGTAATATAGCAGTTATACATGGCAGTTATACAAGTGTATTAAGACATTTAAATCTGGCCTTTCAGTGATAACGATACTGAAGCACAAATTAATCTGAAATGAGATTCTTTGTTCCAGCTGCTGTACCAGCAGCATGATATTGTATTTTCATCTATTTTTGTCAGTCAGACACTCAGTAAATACTTGTCATTGCTTTGGGTATTCATTAAACCTCTCCTGAAAATGTAGGATACCTGAAAATGTCAATTCTCATTTGTGAGCATTCACAGGCTTAATACTACTTTTTTCCTCTCAAACTCACTTCTTCATTATTATGAAAGGGCCTGATGCTAACATGGGAAGCTTCAAGAGCGCTTAATCAGACATAATGACAATGCAGAATAAAACGTGGATCTGAAATGAGTGTAATTTGCATGCTTTGGCTTTGAAAAAGATGTGGGGAGTGACAATTTAGTTTGAGGGGGCAAGAGAGAGGAAGAGGTGATGGGGAAGGAGGGATGACTCAAACTTGGGCATTTGTAAGCTCTCTGTGTGCAGAGGAGAAACGGAACATGGCTTTTTCTGTCTTCTGTGCAGTGCTCACCAGTTTACAAGGGCTTGCAATGTGTAGTGAAGAGATCAGGCAGCATGACGTGGTATTGATCTGCTAAAAATTTCAGAGGTGAACAGACATATTCAGATGTGACAAAATATGCAGTTCTTCAGGGCAGATTTGTATAGAATGATATTTTGATCACAGTTATCTTTTTTGATTTTAAGAAATATTTCTTCTCACATGCACCGCATTTCCTTGTCTTTTAGTGAAAATGACTTTGTGTGATATTACGTTTTCCCACTCTCCATGTTGACATTTCCTTCTGTATCTCTTCTGCGTACTTAAATGTGTGATTCCAGCAAATCAGATGTGTTCTGTGAGGCTGGTTGTTTCATATAATCTCTGCAATTTTCAGGTGCTGCCACAGGAGGGTGTGCATTATTGCGTTTGCTTCCTGGTGTGAAGCAATATGTGCTGCTGCTATTTGAGAGTAAGCAAAAAATAGGTTTGTTAAATAGCATTTCATTTGTCTTTCTTGGACACTTCTCTGAACAAACTGAAAAGCTGACTTCAGAAAAATTCAGGGACAAGCTTGATTTTGTTTTTGCCAGCTGGCTCATCTCTAACCTCTGGGGAAAAGCCATGATAGGCTCTGCATGTCCCCCTGCAGCTAAGGGGGATACTAGAGCCAGATGTGCCTGTGCAGGGGCTCGCTCACCCAGCAGAGAGCTCCTCTGCTGAAGGAGGACCCTGGCAGTGTCCCCACTGCATAGACCAGCTCGACACTTTGGCTTGGTGCTGAGACTGTTTCAAGTTGCACGTGGAGCAGCTGTTGCCATCCTGAGGAGGACACAGATGATGGCAGTGGGGGCTGAGGCCACCTCTTCACCACTGGAAAGCAGATCTCTAGCCTCAAGAGTCCAGGTCAGATGGGGCTGAGTCACATTTGCAGTAGGCATTGTTTTTTGTGCCCTGCGAAGCTGGAATGCGATTACTATTCCAGGGGTCCATTTTGTCCCAACAGGAAAATTGTTGGGAAGGCACCTCGCAGTGGCCAGCCAAGACCTTTGCAGTCACTCTCAGTGTTGCAAGCAACACCAAGAGCAACGTGAGAGGATCCAGCTCCTGAACTGGTGAGATGGAAGCAGGACTCGAGCAGCCACTGCTCCTCTGATCTGTCTTGTGCAGAAGTGCACGTGGCCATGCAGGCAGGAGGAGAGGTGACAGGGCAACATGACACAGATACAACGTCCTGTGCAAGTAGCAAGACCAAGTTTGACATTCATTGCAGCTGTCCTTTCTTAAAGAGTTTTCTGTGGTCTTAGCAGAGAGCATTCTTCATGTTCTCAAAGCTGACAGCACATACACCTGTCTGCATGGGCACCTAAGGCATAATTGAACGTGTATAAGGAGACTGTGATCTCTGAGATGCAGTTGCAATTGTTACTAAGCTTCTTAGCCACTATCATTCTTTCCATCCTATTCAATATTGCATATCTAGCGTATTAGAGTTTTATCTGCCCATCTGTGATGAGTTTCTTTTATGTTTCATTTGGGGTTTTTTGTTGGTGCTTTTTTTTTTGCCCCGTGAATTCCAGCTTTCTGGGTTCATGGATGAAGAAAACCCACTTGGACAGTCTGCCCAGGGTTCCCAAGGAGCCTTCGTTGGGTACATGACACCATTTATGTGGAATGGAAAGAGAGTACTCAGCGCCACAAATTCCTTTCAGAAGTCCCTGGCTGTCTGCTCAATATGAATCGTGCAGCTAATGACAAGCATGTAAAAATGAAATTCAGAGGAATGGCAGTGGAATAAATATGAACAAACTCCTCTTTAGAGTCAGCCAAGCCAGGCTGGCTACCCAACAAGCTGCCTGCCTGCCCTGTAGTGGTCTACTGAAAGTCACCAGGATCAGGAAGCTGGAGCACACAGTGTAAGAGGGGAGGCCAAAAGAACTGTATTTCTTGAAGAAAAGGCCAATGAAGACAAAACCAAGGGAGAATCTTATTGTTGTCTTTCTGATGGAAAGCTCAGAGAAGATGGAACCAGGCTCTTGGAGATGCACAGTTCTTGAGTAAGACATACAAGCTGCAACAGTGAAAATTCCAATTAAATATGTGGAAAATTTTCTTTGCCATGAAGGGTGATCAGACACCAGAACAGTACCCAAAGTCACTGGATAAGAAACCTACATCCTTGGAAATCTTCAGAACTCTACTGAACAAGGCACTGAGCAATCTTATCTCTTCCTGGTTTGGGCAGAGGATTGACCTGGAGACCTCCTGATCCCACTTCCAACTTGTATGATTCTGTGAATCTTTGACTCTAAATATCCAGAATTTTGATTCCAGCATCCACCACTGTACCAGTTTCATCGAAATCACCAACTTCAAACACCTCAATCATTCCTACTTAAGGCTGGGAGTGTGTCATGCTGGTCTGTTATTTGTTTCTTTCCGTCGTACTCGTCAGCTGTCCCTTAGCTTATATGGGGTTGTGCTCTCTTTGGGGCTGTCACTCAGATCTGTTTCAGCAGTGCCAAATGCATTTCTGTCGGCGCTGTTCTGGCCAGGGCTAACATGAGCAACAAACAGTTTAAGAAATAGGAAAAGCAAGACGTAATCTTTTTTGTTGTATTAAAGTAACCTGAGTTAGTTTGGGAAACATTCCGTTAGGGAGCTGGCACTGAATTATTCTTCTATAAGTAACTCTTCCTCAAGTGATGGTCATGTTGCCAAATGCGGCATCACTGGTTCTTTCCAGAGCAGGAGGAACCAGCCTGTATGGGTTTTGATGCATACTCTTTGGCCCTTGTGGTGCTGCAGACTACCCTTGCCAAAAATATATGTAAAGACTTCATATGATTGCTGTTCTTTTATTTCTCTCTCCCTCAACTGTTTCTGCAGATCATCTGAATCGAGTTAGTCAGACATTTCTTGGTGTAAGCAGATCTGTGTCCATGGTGTTCATTAGTTTTCTTGATCTTGGACTGTTTGCGTGTTTGGTTGTCTGGGTTTGATTTCAGCCTGTGGTTAGGGTAGCTAATTCAAGATTCAACAGACAATTACGCATGATTACATTCTTGCAGATAGGATGCATATCTTGGACTTAAGTTCTCCGAACTACCATTCAGCATAACTCCGTGTTGGGAGTGTTCAGTGAGCGTGTATTTGCTGTCAGGTCATCTATCTTCATTACTGGAAGCAATCATGCAAAAAACTTGGCTTGTCTGTGAAACTTCTTGCTGTCCATACTTCTTTGGAGGTCACACTGCACATGATGCAAGTAAGTTACTGACAGAGCTACACAATGTTTTAATTTTTTTGACCTGTGATAAGTGCTAACATTCTGATAACTGGTTTTGTGCAAGATCACAAAATGGTATTTCAAGGAAAGGAGGGGGAAAAAGTCAAGATGATAAATGTTCTTTTTCATTAAAATCAAGTGAGTTAATTCTAATTCTGGCACCTTATATTACAGTTTATGATAAAATATAATTTTGGGAAATAAAACCAAATTATTCCATACTGATTTTGTGAAGACTTTTTTGCTCACCTCACAGTGAAATGTCATTGAAGTTGACTCTTCCATTGACAAAAATGAAGTTTTAATGAGACTTACCTGGTGGAAATAGATTTGTATGGACCAACTTACAGTTGGTGATGGTAGGTGATGTGAATTCTGAAGGCCTTGTTCAGTTACTTCCTGGAAGTGAAACAGAGCCATTGCCTAACAATTACTTTTTAGCTCACTAGAAAGACAAAAACAGCTCTCTTTCTCAGTCCTACATTGCAAATAGAGTTGGCTTGTATTTAATAGTTCTAATGGACTAAGCGCTTAAGGACAGCTCAACCTGTGGTATTTTGAGCAGTCTCTTAATTTGGAAGTGAAGAGCGATCTAGCAGCTCCATGATTTATGCCATCAGTATTGTTCCACTGAAGAAAATAAAGTGTGAATCTCCCCAGGCAAGACAAGAATCTGTCCTTCTTTGCTTTTTCTTGCAGAAATGTTTGTTGGACATGCTGTAGAGTGCAGCCAATGGAGCCACGTGCTCCAGAGAAGCTGTCACTTGACTTTAGTAGTAGTCCCAAGCTGAAGTTACTGAGAGTACTCAGTGCTTCTGGGCCAGACGCCTGGAAAATGTGTTTACCTTTCATTTGGGTTTCTCTTTTTCTGTAATGCAGTGTATTTCATCTTCAGTGCACCAGCAGACCACTGTATGCTGGCCTGTGTCTGTTTTTGAACCAGCTGCAACTTGGAATTTGCTGGAGCGCCTAGTGGTCGTATGTGAAGGTCTCTGTTAAGTTGTCTGTAGAAAGAGCTCTAAATTGGTGCAATAGCCATCAAGTAAGCTGGGCATTCCAAAGTAGGGGAGAGGCGCAGAGGGGAGAAGTGTCCACCTGAGAAAACAGGAAATTTTTCCTGTAATCTCAGCTCATTTCCTCTTCAACTAAAGCAGAGTCCGGTGAGTTTTTGATTAAGACGGATTATAATGGATTACTGGTAGGTTGTTGCTATTGTAATTATTGCTGCTGGATATTTGAAGACATGAAAGGGAAGTAACTTTTTTTAAATTGGATGCATATAGGATATGCATGGCTGTGCCTAGCAATAACCGGGATGTGTGATACTGAATGGCATTGTGTCCTGCAGAGAACTGTCTTGTACCTAGCAGTGTTCTGAGCTGTTTGGAGGAGGGATGAATATGTCTCAGGAAAGATGCATGATAGTTTGTTGTTTTACTGTATCTTGCAGATCCAACCTCTAATGATGAAGCTTCCCACCTAAATTCTTTCTTTTTGGGAGCAGAAAGAAAGGAAGAAAATGAAGAATCTGAGCTGTTGATACATTGGGATAATTTCTTTCCATTGTATTGAACATTTCTACCTTTCCTTAAGTTTTGTTTCATCAGTTCTGCTTATCATTTTCTTATTGTTGCTGATTCTCTCCCCTCTCTGCTGCCTCTCCCATGGATCTTAATGTTGAATTTTTTTTTTGTTGTTTTATTCATGAGTAACTATTTTACACAGAGCAATGTGGGGTTTTACCTCATAAAATATTTTAAGAAAAAAATTAAATATCTGTAAGTGCTGCATGATTTAAGAGTCATAAAACGTTAACTAAAAGTCAGGATTGTTGCATAGAGATTTGTAATGTATGTGTATGTCTTAAATTCTTGTTTGTCTGTGGGATGTTTACAATTGCCTCTTTTTTCCATTTGTGAAAGAAATTCTTCTTGCTACTAAGTGGTGAAATAAAACATTAGTAAAGGCAGATTTGATGCTAACTATGCCTTCAGTCTCATGAAAATAAGCTATTTTAGAATGTTCCTGTTGGCCTATTTTGTAGCTATTTGCTTTACTGGAAGTGGTGTGAATAAGCATGCTGTGGTATGGTGCCTGGGACTATAAAAATGAGTCTTGCAGTAACAGATGTTGATTAATGATGTTATTTGTAACCATTGTTCCTGCTAGAGGGCAGTGTGTGTAAGAGAGGCCCTGCCCTGTGCTAAGTAAAGATCTGTTCTGTGCAGCTCTTGTGTCCAAGTCTTCATTTATAACACATGCTTTTCCTCTGTTGTCAGACAGCACATTCTGAATAGCATGGTCAAGAGGTTCACATAATTACAAAAAGTAATCATGATTATATCCTGTCACTAAGCTTGCAATCACAGTGCTATGCAACCAGCGAGCACTTTCCTGATCTTAGTATTTATTTTCAGTTGTTTTCATTTTTCTGGTCTTGACTCAAAACCCACTAAAATTTGTTGAAGTCCAGTCATTTGAATGGGTTTTGGATCAGGTCTGTTAGTAGACCTCTTTCCCATCCTGTTCCATGTCAGACCAATACAGTTGGCATCTCTTCCCTACCATCTCTGGGACAAGTGAAACTCAGTCAAAACCCAAGTCCAACTTCAAGAACATTTTGTAGTTCAATAAGTTGACATCATGGAGCTGACGATGGGGCTGGCATTTCCGTTTACACTGATAATTCACAACTACTCAGTGTGCATGAACGAAAGAATGTTGTTTTCTTTGTCACTGATGTTTGAGCAAATAAACACATCCAGTAAGCATAAATTTTCCATTTGTTCCATCACTTGTGAAATTTCTGTTAATACCTTGGGGTACATAGAAGCGCAGGTTTGTAATATTAAAATAAACCATTGGGCCACAAAGAATGCCACTGTGCTTTTGTGGTCAGCACCTAAAGAGTTACCGTGCTGCTTCTATGCAACAGCACAATTTCTGCATGTGATGAGGGCTGGTTTCTTTTTGAGCTCTTGCTAGTTACAGTTTCCACACCCTGTGGCATCCTTGTGCCCTTCCATCTGAAACACAAGAACTGCTTCCCAGAGTGTACTTCACACAATGCGACTGTAATCGTAACCAGCATTAATGTTAAAATTTATACAAATATTACATTGACTTTGACCTAGCATTTTTCAGTAAGTGAACCATGTACTCTTAGTCACTGTGCATCTACACAGCAAGGTTATTATGTAAATGTCATTTTGTTGAGATGAACAGAGAAAAACAGTTAAGAATTGAGGATGTTATTAAGGAGTTTTCTCCATATATCCCATTATATTTCTCTCTATACCCTGTTAATATAGATGTGTTGTGATACACAGTCCTTTTTCTGTTGGAGTGTATCGTGAAGTGCCCCGAGTCTTAAGTGGTGTAGAGCAGTGAGCTGTAGGATTTTGTTAAACATAATTGCAAGTCTGATGCTTTGATACGATAGTCTTCTTTACTCTTTCTCTCTTTCTGTAATTTATAGCCTACATTGAAGATCTCACAAGATGTGTTGAGCAAAGCAGAAGACTCATTATCGTGTTAACTCCAGACTATGTCCTCAGGAGAGGATGGAGTATTTTTGAGGTGGAAAACAGACTCCATAACATGCTAGTCAGTGGAGAAATCAAAGTTATTTTGATTGAGTGTACTGAATTAAAAGGGAAAGTGAATTACCATGAAGTGGAATCTTTAAAGCACACCATCAAACTTCTCTCAGTGGTCAAGTGGAAAGGACCAAAGAGCAGCAAACTGAATTCTAAGTTTTGGAAGCGCCTGGTCTTTGAAATGCCAGGGAAGAAAAAGGAGGTGGTGTCTCGGCATCAGGTCCTGGATTCTGCGGAGCAGGGCCTTTTCGGAGACCTCCAGACTGTACCCTCTCTTGCTGTCACAGGCACTTCTGCCACGTTGGTAGGATCACGGGCTGATGTAACTGATTGCCATCAAGCAGATTCTGTGCAACTAAGACATTATTGCAGAGGATATGAATATGATGTGTCAGCAGCAACATTGCCAATAGCTTCCATAAGCAACCATCACACATATTGTAACATACCTCTGACACTGCTAAATGGACAGCTACCTCTTAACAATGCCATGAAGGATTCCCAGGAGTTTCACAGGAACAACCCATTGCTACCTTTATCAGCAAGGGAGCTTAGCTTCACCAGTGATATTTGGTAGTGAAGATCAGGACACTTTTGAGACGCTTCATGACTGCCATGAAAACACATTTGTAAAGAACTTCGCCCAGATCCCTTGGGGCAGCAAATCATATTTGAAGCAATGGCACGTTTATTTGCTTTTCTACTTGAACTTTTTTGTTTACTTTTACAAAAAATTGACAAAGGGGGCATTCTTTTGTAAGTCAGTAATGTCCTTCCTGTCTTTTAGTATGCAGCTTGATTGCTTCTTTAAAAAAGGGGGAGAGAAAAAACACGTCCCATTACTCTACAGTAGGTTTACAATCTGGGATGGATAAAAGTTCACTGTATATGATCTCCAGTGTTCATATTCATGTAGTAGTATTTGAAATACACAGAAGTTGCTGGGTTTTTCATATAAACTTCAGTACAGTTTGAAATTCTAGTATCATATCATGCTACAGAAATGATGATCTTCTGCACAAACTGCGAGAGGTGAATCATTCTCGATAGGAAGCAGGAGGAATTCTTCCTGGTAACATTGTCTCTTAGCTGCATTTTAGAAGATGACCAGCTGAAACAACGCCGATGAAGCTTTATCAATAAAGTGCATAGTAACAGTTACTGCAGAATAAATCACCTGCTTGCATCAGCATCTCTTGGTTTTTTATTGAGGCATGTTGTATTCCTAGTGAATGGTTAGCAACGTGTTTTTGTTATACAACTTACTAGAATATTGGAAGATGTTTAGGAGGATTCAATACAATTTTTCTGTGGATAATAAATTATTTCAGAAAATTTTTTTGCAGATTTTTTATGGCATTTTTAAAAAGTATAAATTTGTTGATGAATTCATTGATTTCTAATTTCTTAAGATCTCTTGAGCTGTTTTAAGATTTGTAGTAAAGGCAATGTAATTTTACATAGTATTTTTTTCCCAAAATCAATAGTTACAATTTCAAATTAACCTTTTTCTGAGAACATCAGCAACAGAAAGTAATTACTGCAGCAATATTCAGAGATGGAGTGCTGTCTTATCCAGGTTTACTAGTAAACTGACTTCACATGCAGGGAGGATCACCCAAGGCAGTACCTCTCTATCTACCTGACAACTTACGTCATTTTTAAGTATGGCTGAAGCAGGAGTGTTTCCACTCTGTGCAACTTGTGAAAAGTGATATTTTTAAGAAGCTGGCAAGGTCTTGCATTTCTTGCATTTCTTATGTGCATGGTCCCGTCAGTCAAAACAGGATACTGTCATGTATCATCATCGTTCTCGCTGCTTTTGGATAAGAAGCGTTAGGCAGGTACTCAGCATCACACACTGCAGTCAGTGAGCTGAGTTTTCTTCAGACCGGTATGGTTCATGAGGAATTTTGGACTCAGCTGATCATGGGTTGCAGAGTCAGACCATGGAGACAAACGTGTTCTTGGGGAAAGCTCTAAATGACGGAGGCAGAAGCCAGGATTGCAATTTTTTGGCACAGCTTTAATGAAAACACAGTAGACATGAGGGTGTTGTCTCGTTAACATCTGCTGGAGCAAGTCCCCAAAAACATATTTACGGCTGGCAGTCTTGCCTGTATTTCAGTGTTTTGGCATTGTTCTCTTTTTGATTGCACGAATAAAAGTTAGCACTCTGCACTCTGCTGCCCTGTGGTTTCATCAGCAAACAAGTTCAGTAAATCCTTAACATTTTGCAGTGGTTCCTTAATTTTACCCTACCGTCCCAAGTGAAAACAGACACTGACCTAAGACTTAAAAGTATCCAGAATTGGCCCAAAGGCCATGAGAATGATCCCAAATGCACAGCAGTTCACAGAGGTCGTCGATACTTTTCCATTGCTTCTTTCCCCAGTACTTCATTCTGTGCCCTCTTACATCAGCTATTATCTGTAAGCTTTTTCTTAGGTTCTAAAAAATGCCTTTCTCTTGTTGTTTTTTCTAGTATTGTTATTGTGCATTTGACACTAACACAGAAATGGATATCTAGGAAAGATACTAATTTATTCTACAGCATAGAATTATAACTTGCTGTTTTGTGAAGTTAAGTTCAGAACACACAAGATAGGCATTTCATATACGTATTTTTCTACTGAGAAAGAACGTGATTTTACCTCCATTATAAATATGTATTTCAACCTCCTCACAGAACTCTATGAAATTTGCACTGTTTTATAAGTGTTACAGACTGTGTTTACACTGGCTATGTTCTTTAATGCAAAGTATAATTTTAAAAGAGAAAAAAAAGTAAAGAAAACTCTGCATGAAGAGAGCTGCATATGTTTAAACGAAAAGCTGTACTTTTCATTATTTTCCTTTCCACATTATTTTAGAATCTAGTTAATTCACATTCAGTGAGATTTTAAACCTACTAGTTCTATATTAGCATGCAAATTGCAAAAAAAAAGAAAAAAAGAATGAAAAAATCCACGTACAGATTGGTCTGCTCCTTTTATTAAACTGTTTAGATATGGATAGCAAATTCATTTATTTGATGACAATACGTCTCTTAGAGCAGTAGCTAGTCGAAAGCAAAATGCAGTCATGTTTGTATTGAAGTAACATGAAAAGAACAGTTTTTCTGTCATTTTGCAAAGCACTTTGTGTGTCTGTGTATTGATGTATTTTAGTTATAGAAGACAAGTCACAATCTGCTTTAAGATTTCCAAGTGTGTATTGAGTACTATGACAATATATACATGAATCAGAACCGCCTGTACCCCTCTGCTTTCAGTGCGGGAAGGGACTTGAGCTCAGGAGGTCTCTCTTGGACTTGGTTTCCTGTAAAGTTACCATAAGTAGCAACTAAGGGTCTGGAAAAATACTGCCAAGCAGTGAGATGCATGTGTCAGTGGGACCTGGGTGGCACAGAGGGCCAGGGGCTCGTCATGCCACGTAGCTGTGGGGATCACGCTGTAGCTGCCCTCGGCTGGGGTCCCTCATGGCACAGGGGCAGATGGTCAGGGCCAGGGACGCCAGAACAGAAACCAGATGAGGTTTAACAAAAGCAAGTGTAGAGTCCTGCACCTGGGGAGGAATAACTGCATGCACCAGTACAGGCTGGGGGATGAGCTGCTGGAGAGGAGCTCTGCAGAGAAGGACCTGGGGGTCCTGGTAGATGACAGGTTGGCCATGAGCCAGCAGGGTGCCCTGGTGGCCAAGAAGGCCAATGGGATCCTGGGGTGCATTACAAAGAGCATTGCCAGCAGGTCGAGGGAGGTGATCCTCCCCCTCTGCTCCGCCCTGGTCAGGCCTCAGCTGGAGCCCTGTGTCCAGTTCTGGGCTCCCCTGTACAAAAAAGACAGGGACCTGCTGGAAAGAGTCCAGCAGAGGGAACAAAGATGATAAAGGGCCTGGAGCATCTCCCCTATGAGGAGAGGCTGAGAGAGCTGGGGATGTTCAGCCTTGAGAAAAGAAGGCTGAGAGGGGATCTGATCAATGTCTACAAATATCTAAAGTGTGGGAGGGAAATGGATGTGGGCAATCTCTTTTCAGTGGTGTGTGGGGACAGGACAAGGGGCAATGGCCTTAAGCTGGAGCACAGGAAGTTCCACACCAATATGCACAAGAACTTCTTCACGGTGCGGGTGACGGAGCCCTGGCACAGGCTGCCCAGGGAGGTGTGCAGTCTCCTTCCCTGGAGATATTCCAGACCCGCCTGGACGCCCACCTGTGCACCCTGCTGTAGGGAGCTGCTCTGGCAGGGGGGTTGGACTCGATGATCTCTCGAGGTCCCTTCCAACCCCTGCAATTCTGTGATTCTGTTATTTCACTTGATCATGCAAACTTCATCAGCTGGAGTAGGAGGACATTTTGTGTTCCTCTGTCTCACCTTGCCCCTTGCCTTGTGCTTCTTTAGAAGGAGTTACTGGGGAAGAAGCCAGGACTCTGCCCTGGCAGTGCTAGAGACTGCATCCAGCTCACGTGGCTGTGCAGCCTTTGCCACCCACAGCCTCCAGCCTGCAGCACAGCCTGTAGATCTGTAGGACAGCCTGACATACTCATCAGCAGTAAACATCCTTACTGCAGCCCGGCAGGGCTTCTGGTCTGGCGCATGTTCATTTTGTAAGTGCTTGGTTATAATGGTTGTTCGTATACTTACCTTTGTGCGTGATGTGCTTCAGAAAAAATGATGGTTTGAAGGCTGTATGTAGAAATGAGCTAGAAATTGGAAAGCTATTCAGTCTACAGATTTTACACTCCTAAAGAATGCTCAAATAGAAAGCAGAGTAATTTTGATGTAAGTAACAAAGTAGAGTCTGGGGGTGCCTGTGTGCTGGACCAGCGTTCTAATAATTCTTTCTCTAGACACTGGAAGAGAAAGCTGTATAAAAATATTGCCATCTTCTGCAAGGTCTGCTGCAAAAACTCTTCAGTCTAACAGAAGAGTTCCATCAAATGCAGCAGACCTAGGAGAAGGCTATAAAGCCAAGCCCTAGGTTTTCTGTTTATGGGGGACTAGAGAAGAGACCAGTGGGGCAGAAAGAAGCCAAGGGACTAGTAAGCACTTGCTTATTTACCCTGTCTAAAATCAAGCTTATTTTTGTCCCTGTTTGGTGCGGATGTGCTCCAGGACTATCCAGCCTTGGGAAAGGAATTTTGAGTATTTCTTTGTTATAAACAAGATTAGCTCTTGGAAATAAATAACAGCTACTTTTAGAACGAAACTCATGTGATCTTGAAGGACTTCACTCCCAATAGCTTCTTTTGATTCAACAGGCTATATGTTCACGCAAATGCATAAGCACATACCTCAAGTCCCCTTAATTCAGTGAGAAATACTTTACTGTGTGGGGCTTAGAAGAGTAGTCCATAGACCAGTGCCAGAAATTGCTGTATTTAAGCACTTTCAGAATTTTGTCCTTATGGAGAGCCTCAGAGCAGCTGTTCTGATTTCAGTCCCCAGATCGATGTTGCAGAGTCACTGGGAGGTAAAGAACAAGTGCAGAGCATAAAGAAGGGAGAGGAAGAAGAGTGGTTGCAGTCCGAGTGTTTTCCAGGCAGAAATGCTGACTCAGTGTAGCACAATGGCAGCTCTTGCATGAATGCGTTGTGTTTGTCCACTATTCAGTGGATGCTGGGCGAAGTTCCCCCTGAAAATACCATTTCTTGCCAGCTCACTTGCTTTGGAATACTTGTTTTGATTGTTTTAAAATTAAATGGCAATTTCCCATTGGGAGGGAAATTTTCTTGGTATATTCCACACACACAAAAAAAAAAAACCTTCTGTTTTATGTATGTGGAAATTCCCCACAGAGCAGAAAGTCATGCTTTCTGCTGGCCAAAGCTTGAAGCTCACGCATGGTGCCAGCAGGGCGGTTAGGTCAGCCCTGGCGAGTGGCCTGTGCTGTGCTATGGATCCTGTCACAGGGGAGTCCAGCTTCAGGCCTGAGCATCTCAGCAAACCAAACTGCTCTGTCTCACCAGACAGACATTGCCAATACGTGTGGTCCAGGGTCAGGAGGAAAATGGGAACCAGCTGCTGTCCGGGCGGTCCCGGGGACAGTTCTGCTGGGGGTACCATCCCCAGGGGTCTTGCAGTCTGCTGAGCAGAGTGCTCACAGCCAGAGCCTGCTTTTGAGCCATACAGGAGTCAGATGTTATCAGAAGCCCATGGGAATGAGCCCTGCTCCTCAGTTCTTGTATCGGTTGCCACCACGGCTGTTGGTCAGCGCTGTGAGAAACGCCTGCTCCGAGCAGCAGCACTGGAGGGGCTGCGCCGAGGTGGCACAGAGCCCCGGGCCCTGCTTGTGCGGGTCGGGAGGAAGGTGGGTACCCGGACGGTACGGCGATGCTCCTTTAAAGCTTTGGTCTACTTGCTTATAAAATACTGACAGAACACATAAAAGTACCTTCCCCTGTGTCTTGAAAGTATTTAAAATTGTATAATTTCATAAGCGACGGTGACTCAGATAGTTCCTTTTAGACACCAGTTAGCACAGCAAATGTTAAAAACATGAGATTTTGGAATATGTTGTGTATTACAGGAGAAAATCAGAATTTGAAAACAGAAAGTGATGGCATGTCATGTTGGGCAAACACCAAGAACAATGTTGATTTGCATTTTCTTGTTGCTGAAATGTACTTTGCTTCCCTAAAGAAATGACATGAAGTGTTTGTCGTGGTGAATGGAGGACAGCTTTGCACTGCTTACCACAAAGAGACATTTAATCATTTCAGTGCCACCGGAGAAATTTGGAGGTTAATAAGGCTGTTCCAGAGAGGTATAACAATGTCTGAAAGAAAGAAATATAAAGTAAAAGTTACTGAGCTTCGCCAGGATATTTGTCATTTAAATACAGAACAGTAGCACTGCCAATAGAAGCAGAACATGACCTGTCAGCATTTTTGCTTCATTACAGTATCATTGTACAGCTACAGGTCAAGCAGAAAAACAAATAAATAATAATAAAAATACAGTTTGTCAAGCTGAGCCAGATTCTCACAGCAGGTATTCTATAAACACCCCCTGTAATTCATTTTGATAGAGTGTAATTGGCTTTGCAGGGTTTTAAGAGTTTTCTCTTCAGGACAAACACAAAGAGAAAACAATGTATTTTATACTAGATGAGTTTTGCATTTTCTTTCAAGTCTGTAAAATAATTCCTTTTTACACAGCAGTGGGTGATAAATGTTTTCCTAGCCGCAGGTTTCCACTGTGGGTATGCAAAGTGGATTGCTGGAGTGTGGGCTCCGACAACTGCTGCTGAACCCATCCGAGCTCATAGACCAGTGGGGCTACCATGGGGTGCAGTGGGGTAGCCCCCGTGCCCATGTGTGACAGCATGGGCTCGGGTACCTCGCTGCGTGGTGGCTAGAGAACCACACACCGGCTACGACTGTGCTGTGTAGAGGGATTTACAAAGTCTCTGGTACCCTCTTTTAGTGGAGCAATGGAGGCAAGCTAAGATGGAAATGAGAATTGTCAAATGGAATCACAGAATCATCAAGGTTGGAAAAGACCTCCAAGTTCATCTAGTCCAACCATCTACCTACCACCAAGATTACCCACTAAACCAGAATTGTGCTTCTCATTTCTATATAAATCCAAATTATTTGAGATTCAGATCATGGCCCTGGGACTTAAGATGTGGAGGAGAGCATTGGTGATTCTCGTTCTGGGAGTGCAAGGGGGTTTGCTTTTATTATCAAGACATTTTCTTGAGAAATCCAGACCCTAGACATAGCCTAGACTTAATGTAAATTATCCTCTTCTGAGATGACTCAAGAAGAAAAGGTCTAATGAGATGTGAAGAAGCTTCTAAAGTACAATGTACTCTGATCAGTATGTGTGCATGGCTTGAAGGTAACTTCCCCAGCACCCAGGAGGGAGCATTTAATACCTTCTCCCCAGATAGCATTAGAGTCCATATTCCTTGTAGACTCTGTAGAGAAAATTAGCAGCTATTCCACAAATGATAACAACTTTTAAAGCCCTTAACAGCTCTTTGATTAAACGATATCAAAGGCTTTATGATCATGAATCAATCTAACACCTAACTGGGCTGGTGAAATGTTTTCATCCTCTCTTTAGCAAATGAAAAACAGTCAGGATCCATTCCAGGCAGAGATGGGGATTGCCCCATCACCTGGTCCCAAGCTCTGGCCAGAGGATAATGTTCCCTGGACTAGATGGTGATTTCACTGCAAACTGCCTTGGCCTGACTGTGTGGCTACATCTTCTGTCAACCAACAGAAAAAAAAACATTGTTCCAGTCTGCATGAGCGGCCTCTGAATGCCGCGTACATGGG
This sequence comes from Penelope pileata, assembly GCA_013396635.1. Classification (NCBI taxonomy): domain Eukaryota; kingdom Metazoa; phylum Chordata; class Aves; order Galliformes; family Cracidae; genus Penelope; species Penelope pileata. Next base: position 110,144 of record WBMW01001316.1, on the reverse strand, counting down.
TCGCGCATTTTGGAGGACATGGGAGGGCTGTCCCAGAGCTGACTGTGACACTTCCCCTTGGGATCAGCAGCTCGCTGCAGAGAGCTGACAGGACAGAAGCTAATCAACAGCAACAAAGTGCTTTTGGAAGGACATAGGATGACAAGAAGATGAGACGACAGGAAATCTCTGTGCTGTAACAAATTATTGGCAAAAGGAGACGGGAAAAAATGGAACTGACATGATTTATACGTAACAACGAGCCTGAACCCAGCCCAGAGCTCTGGCTCCTCACTGCCAAACTCAGGGAAAATCTGAACAGAGTTCAAACTTCGTTGCTAACACCCATCAACATAATGAACAGATTCAGCATCTGTGATACGAGGAAGGCTTCAATCCAAAGCCAGAAATTTTCAGTCACCCTTCTGAACAATTTCTCCTTACAAAATACCTAGACTGGCACAGGCATGGGTGTACCTGAGCGCACAGACAGCTCACAGCAATCACGTCACTGTTGAGCACAAGGTGTGCCCAGGAGGTGTTCCTGTGCCAGCCACTGAGGACAACTACTTTAGTGGTCACTGCAGCCTGCTCTGAGGCTTCCAAACTTCATGCACCCAACTCCTGAGCTCCACCGGGCCCAAATACAGCTAAACCCTACATGAACTGCCCTGCTCCGAGTGGACAGGCTGTGAGGAGGAACCAGAGACCGGCAGGGACTGATAATGGGAACAATAATAATTCACTCAGAAATCTGTTTTAAATCTCTTTGTTGAGCCATAAAGTGCATGTCCCAGACTCATCCTCCTCCTCGTCTTTAAGACGCCAGAGTCCTTGCAGAGGGTACTGAAGCGGCGTTGCTGCACAGGGGTGCTGTGTGCAGGGCAGGGCTGGGTCGTGCCTGGGGTGGAGGAGAGGCCACGTGTCCGCGGGCAGCGGAGCAGCTCCCTGTGCCAGCACCACGGGTGCAGGACCCAAGAGAAAGGGCAGCCCATGACGAGGGCTCCTCTTTCAAAACACAGCAGCACAACCTTTGAGCTGCTAATCATTTTTCCTGTTTGGCAGCCAAACAAACGTTGCAAAAGAGTAATTCTCATCCATTGCACCCTGAGGGTTAACAAACATATGAGAAGAGCTCCAAATACAGAGATGGCAGCCTCTGCTTCTCCTTTGGTATGTGGAGAGCTCTGCTAAGACTGAGGGATGGTGGGAGTTGCCTTTTCTTTCTTCCGTTTTGGCTTTTTTGAGGGGGGAAGTGAGGTCACAGGAATTGTCAGAGGAATATGTGGAGCAATTACAGCAAAAGCACAGAAGACTGTTGGAGAAATTTCCTGATTTCAGAAACCTGCTTCTTGTTATTTCACAGTAAGACTGTAAAGCACAGTGTCCCCAGGAGAGCGCAGGAAGGAGCTGTGGTTGGGTTGGGCTGTAGCCGCAGCTGGGGCAGGCGTGGGCAGGGGGATGAGGCCTCGCGGTGTCCGGCCATGCCCCTTGATGGCTGCCTCTGGTGCTGGGGCGGCTGCCAGCGCCTGGCCTGGGCCTCTCCCTTGGCTGCCTTGTCCACTGGCTCAGCAAGAGGCGAGAGCAAGCCCTGAGGCTGAATTCCTGTCCCACATGCAGGGCAGCGTCTGCTGCACAAGTGGTGGCATGGGGACACTGCCTGGGCTGGCATCCCAGCACCTCCCCAACAGGAGACGCAGCCCTTCAGCACCCCCCAGAGGCCCTGCTGTCCCCAGAGCCCCACCAAACTGTGTGGTTTATTTCACAATCCTGACCCGTCAGGCAGCACAGGTCTAGCACTGATGACAAAACTGAGATGTCAAAATTAGACTAAAGCATCCCCAGGTAGCCTCCTTAGGACCATTTTAACTTGTAGCAGGTTACAGACTTCTTAAATAGCACTTAGAAATGGTGATGTGGAAGGCATTTTTCCACAAAGTAATTGAGGCAATCCAAGTCCAGGTGAGCAGCCACCCGTTGTGGTGGAGCTCAGTGTAACAACTGCAAATTACACGTTATGGTATTTAGTTAATTCAGGAACATAATCCCAGATAAGCCACCAGTAACCAGATGACACCCAGGTCGGGTCCTGCACCCTGGGCACTTTGCATACAGAGCAGCAGGGATTCACAGAAACACAGAATTATGGGGGCTGGAAGGGACCTCCGGAGCTCCCCCAGCCCAGCCCCCCAGAGCAGCTCCCTACAGCAGGGTGCACAGGAACCAGGAGGGTTTGGGTGTCTCCAGAGAAGGAGACTCCCCCGCCTCTCCAGGCAGCTGTTCCAGGGCTCTGCACCCTCACTGCACAGCAGTTCTTCCTCATGTTTGTGTGGAACTTCCATGTTCCACTTTTTTGCCCAGCACACTGGCAGTGGGCTTTGTGGGAACACAGCAGCACTTCTTTAATTTTGCTCTCTTCCCCACAGGCTGGAGGAAGTGACTAACTCCTGAGCAGCCAGACAAGGCCCTGCTGAGACATTTCGGGTATGTGTTGGAAGGTAAAAGCATTCCAGTGCTGTGTCTGGTGCTGCATAAAGCAGCTTATGGTCAAGCATAAGTCACAGTGCTACACCTAAGATCGTCTTCTGCAGAGAAATCACAGGCTGCTAATTTGGAGGGAGGAAGCGGTGGGGATTTTTTACACTAAGATGATAAAATAAAGGTCTCCTACTGAGATACCCATCTGGGGAGATGAATGATAATTTGTCTGAACAGGGACAGCTGAAATTAATGATGATATTCTGCTGTGATTTGTACTACTCTACAGCCAGAGTCAAGGTAGTGCAGCCACTGGGGATCTGTACCCGATTCCTCTGAATGAGAATTTGTCCCATTAATCTGAGCAGCTTAAAAGGAAGATGGCAATATCACCAAGCGTTTGGCTTCTCTTGATCCAACAGCTTCTACTGAGGACAAAACAATAACTGGGCACTACAGGTTCTGGATTTTGCACCCACGCTAGCTAACATGCTGTGGCTTCGCAGACTTTGTGGTTCCATCTAACACAGTTCCCAGGTGTATTTTGTTTGCCATTCGAAGAAGAAAACCTTGCCTCCCACCCAGACTTCACATATTGGTAAGATATCCAGTACTTCTCAAGCCAACCAAAAGGTCCCAGATTGAGCTGCACTCCAAAAGTCACAGCAGGAACAGTGTAACGGCCAGAACCTCCTTCCCCGATCCCAACCGCAGGCAGTTTCCAGCCTGACTGCAGCCAAGGTGCCTCTGCTAAGCCACATCCCTGCAGCAGGCCTCAGCACTGGGCCCCCACCCACCCCTGACACCTCCGGCTTCACCTCTGCTAAGTCAGCAGGGCAAAACTGCAGAAAATGTTCTCAAAAGGTTAAAAAGAAAAATGCAATAGAAATGCCAGCCAAGTCAGGATCAACCCTGGCAGCTTTCTCGTTCTCATTTTGAGCTTGGACATGTGGAAAAAATAATAGTCATGAAAGGACTTGCAGGCCCTCGCTGTCTAGATGAAGAATAAACAATGCAAGGGGACACAGCAAAGAGAAAAAAAAGATAAATGATGATTATCCTCCCAGCAATTGTGCCGTGGAAATTAGGACAGGGTAACAGGCAATTTAATGCCAGCATATGCACTGGAAAAGTGGAGGAGGCCTCAGGGGGGATTAAATATGTCTGAAGAAAAGGCTAGCATCAGTATGGGAGAAGCATCCAAATGAGCTAAAAAGAGAGAAGTGAGTGGGAAAACCAACACGGGCCTCTGCTGCATTGTTCACAGCAACACGAACAACCCCGGCCCAGCCCCCAAAACGCAGCAAATCATTATCTGGCTGAGCAGGACAGCAGGTCTGGGCAAGGAAGGGAACGATCATCTCCATGGGGTAGCACAAGTTCAGGGAACAAGAACAAAAGGGTTCAATATTGCAGAGTTAAACTGTAAGTTTGGGTTTGTTTTGTTTTTAAAGGGGAAAAAAAAAACTAGAAAAAAGAAAGTGCCATTACTGCTTCAGAGCAGTAAAAGCAGGGAGCTCAGGAAAGGTGTGTGCAGAGAGCAGGCTGGTGTGTGCATGTGCTTGCAGGCACCGCTAGGAGCATCTCCAGGTTCAAAGAGATTAAAGAGCAGAGAACGCACAGAGCATGGGTGCAAATCTGAGCGCAGCCTGGACGGCAGCTGGCCTTGTGGTCTGCAGAGCATGGCTGCCCACTGGAAGGGGCTCGGGCTGCACTCCTACTCTGGTAGCTCAGGATGTGCTGTGCTGGGGAGCTGCTTCCTGCAGCAGGAAGGGAAAGTGCCCCAAAAGGGCTGTCCCCTTTACAGCTGGGGTGCTCTGGAACCAACAGAGCTGAAAGCTCTGGAGGAAGGGCAATGGACCACATGGAGGGCATTGCTACATGAGGCTGCAACTCTTCTTGCAGGAATTGGCACACTGCAAAACATAAGCAGTAGTCACAGTTGCTCTCCAGTTGTCATTGGGTTGGACAGAAACACCCTCCATACATTTTTCCTCTTGGAGCTGCAAGGAAGGGGGCCCATGCAAAGGCCTGGTGGAAAAGGCAGGGGTCAGATGGGTGCTAACCAGGCATACCTGTGTTCACGCTCTCTGCCAGTGGTGACTGCGGGCAACTGTGTCCCTGCCTGACCGGGAGCTGGGCCCTGGGGGTGACACCTGCTCTGGCTGTGTGACAAGCATGCACAGCCTGGGACACAGGCACAGTGCACTGAGAGGGCTTCAGGAGGAGCTGTGTGGCCCTGGGGAGCTTTGGATGGTGTATGGAAGATCACAGATCATGGCCTGAACAGGGGACCAGCCCATGAGAAAGGGCTCATGTTAGCTTGGGAACACAAGGACACTGCCTCGGCCTGTGCACCTGCAGAGAGCTAGATGAAAACTTGTTTGTGAGAGAAGTAGCTGTGAGCAAGCACCCTTGTTTTGTACGAATGACCTTGTTTACCCAGATCTGTATTTGTCCCCCACTACTATATAAATGGCCACGATACCATGGTGGGGCTCCTCCTTCCTGCTCCGGCTGAACCCTGCTGCTGAACCCTTACCAGCTTGCTGCCGCCACTGCCAGCCCTATCGGCACAGACCGCCCCGCAGCCGCTCTGGTATCGTGAGTGCCCCGCTATTAAACTGATGGATCTGAGCTTGCCTCCGAGTGCTTTCCTTGGAATCGGTGAACCTTACACAGAAGTGCTGTCACTTTTGCACAACAGATGGAAGGCCAGGTAATTCTCTGAAATGCTGCCCGTGTTTGCAGGGACGGAGGGACTGCTGAGGTGCCTCCTGTGGGGGGGGATTTTAGGCTGGGAAGTTTCACGGTTAGAGCTGTGGTTAAACTTTGTGACAAACAGCACCAGTGCCATGCTGGGACAGGGCCCACTGGGGAAAGCTGGTGCAAGGAGCCGGGCCCAGATCTGCTGCAGGGCCCAGGGCTGCGTCCCAGAGCCGTGTCCTCCCTGGGGCAGCCTCAGCCTAAGGGCATGGCCTGGGCAGCGTGGGCAGAGCCTGTGGGCATGGAGCTCAGGGGCTGGTGGGAGGGCAGCAACTGCGGTGTGAACACCCATCTCTTGCTGCCTCTGAGGAAACGGAGATGGTAGCCTTGAGAGCAAGAGCAGCCCTAGGGTCTCCCTTCACGTAATGCCTGGAAATGCTCCTTTTCAGGCGCAAGCGTGCAGCTGACCTTAAGTGAGCAGGTGAGCTGTGTTTCACTGCTGTAAAACAGTGTGGAGTTTACTGACAGAGGCAGGTTGGGCAACTGGCGGGGATTTTCAGTCACAGAGAAGATTCAGTGGTCACCAAATGCTAACCCACAACTGCTCGCAGAGCCCCATTGTGATCACAGCTTGCTAGCTGGCCTCTGCAGAACTTACAGCTGTATCTTAGCATGAGATAATGATGTATGGCTATTAACTGCACAAAACGTGTGTCTGTGAAAGTTGCAGCGTGTAGGAGATATGCAGTAATTTTATGTAAATAATGCAAATCTATATACTTTCTATATAACTGCATCTACCTACGCAAGATGTGTCCTATAGGAAACAAAGGAGGCTGGTGATAGATTTGCACAGGATCTCATAATGTAGTCTTCTGGCTTTTGAGATATTGCTAATTTGTGTATTTAAAACCAAAAAGAAGGAATGCTACTTCTTCAGAGGCTTGGTTGTAAATTCTCATGTTCAAACATCAGATGGCTGCAGCAGTGTTTCTCTCCTTTTAGAACAGGCTCATCCAAAGGAAGAGGGGCAGGTAAGGCACCGGATGGGACACAAGGTGGCTGCTGCGCTCGGGATGTGACGCTCACCACATCTGTTGTGTCAGCCTGGCCTATCACGCTGGGCATGGAAATGGAGCTTCTTATTCCTACAGTCCTACAGTTTATGTGCTCATAGGCCATCTATGACCTAGAAATGGGGCACTTAGAAAGGAAAGAATTAAAGGTGAAACCGGTCTTTTCCAAACCTGTAAGCATCTGCCAGCAGGAATGGGGCTGCTGGAGCGAAGTGCCCGGCGTGGGTTGCAGGGGCTCCGGGCCGCGCTGGGGATTGCTGCTCGTGACCCCATCAGAGCTCAGGTCTCTGCGAGGCAAAATCAGTTCCCGCTCTTCAGAGCAGTGTAGGCATGCAAACTGCTCAGAGAAGGTATAAGGGCTCAAGGATTTAAAAATGCTTAATTGGTTTATGGAGCTAAACTCCGTAAAGAGCTTAAGCAGCTGTGAAAAGGGAAGCTGGCTTAAATCCCCAGCTTTCTCTGCTGGAAGCTGGAGGACTGAGCACTCCTCCACTTGCCCTAGGAACTGGAGAGAGACCCCGGAGAAATGGGAACCAACTGGTCTGTCCGCATGTGCAGCCTTTGGTCCTGCTTTGTTTTTTTTTCCTGGTTTGTGCTTCAGCTGCTGGTTCTCATTATGTCTTTCGTGATTGAAGTGTCCACCATTTTCTCCTTAGGAGAAAACATCAAGTCATTTCTCTTTTAATAAGGTAAGAGCTTCAGCTCTTCAAGATGGGTACAGCAAACTGTTTTGTCCTTGGTCGTTAATTTTCGTGCCACTTCCTTGCAGTGAATCCAAGCCACGATCCCTAGCACGGCACCAAGACGCGATCATTGAGTGCTTGTGTCCAGGCTATCGGCTGAAGGTGGTGAAGGCAGCCAGCCTCAAACTGCTGCCACAGCCGCATTCCTTCCCCACGGTGCTTGTGGGACTTGTTGTCAGTGAGCGACTGGCAGACGTACAGGGGCTCTGCGTGCTTCCCAAGCCACCAAGCAACCTGTCACATTGAATTTTTAAAATGTTTACAGCCTCAGCTGACAGCTGCGGTGCACAGCAGCGAGATGGCTGCACCCAGCCGCTGCAGCCCTGCGTGGGCTGTGGGTGCAGCAGACGTGCTGGCACCGCCCGCCCCAGGCCCAGCATGGTGCCGCAGGCAGAGCTGGCGTGTGGCTGGAGCTGTGTGCTGCTTGTTAACATACAAAGATAGCGAGTGTATAGATAGGGCTGGCAGGGATCTGCAGGAAAAGGTACAGACTTATTCATGAGTTAGTGTTGGAAGAAGACACTGTTGCTCAAGACTCTGAGCTTCCCCATCCAGCAGTCTCATTCACACACAAACAGAAAATTGGACAGCATCCCAAAGACAGGACTACATTTCCCGTGAGGAAAATAAGCGGGTTTAAAAGGTTCAGGCCCTGCACTGGGGCATCCATGTGTGTTTGAAATGTTCAAAGTTGACAAAGTACCAAGATGAGAAGCAACTTGGAACTAAATGGAAGTTGGAGTGAGAATAGAGGAGGCTTTTCTGAAAATGTCTGATGGGTCACAGGGGGCAGGTTTTGTTCCAAAGGGCTGGAGGAGGGCTCATAAGTTGAAGTTCCTCTTCTATGTTTTTTTCTCTTTTCCTCTAAGAAAAGAGAAGCAGGGGGCCTGGGAACTCCAGATGTGTAACTGGGACTTGAGCAATGAGGTAGGCTTTTTTTTGTAGCTCAAGATGTGCTTAAAATTGTGTAATTTTGTGAGGTGCAAGCTAGACTTGCAACACAACAGAAAAAATCTGTTCAATTTACTGAGTGTACCCAGGCTGACACGTGGCATTGAGGAGTTTAAAAAGACTGGACAAATTTAATTTTTTGGGGGGAAGTACTTGAAAGTCCTCCCCATTTTCAGGGCTGTTGGAATTTTCTTTCCTCTGGGGTGGAAGGGGACAAAACCCAAACCAAACATCCCACCCTGAAGCCCAAGGCCCTATGTCCAGTTTTATTTATTTTTTTAATCTGACAGTTCCCTCAAACTGAGGGTGATTCAGATGCAAGTTCCCTCCTAGCTAACCACCAAAGTTCAGTGGTCTGGATAAAAGGGAACCCCGATCTGAGTCATCTGAGGTCAGCATTTGGTTGGCAAAATCAAAATTGCGCCTACCAGATTTTCTAAGAGTCAAAAAAACCCCTCTGCCTGTCCAAAAAGTTACCACAACTTGTCTTGCTTTCACAAAAGAATTTGGGTGTGTGCCATGTGATATTTTGGCTGATTAAATTTAATGTGGTAGTGATTAAACTGCGCTATGTCAGTTTTCTTTGTATTTTGTTTCTTTTTTTTTCCTGAGAAATCTGCCTGCAAAGCGGCAGCAGCTATTTTTTCCCATAATTGCATCTGTTTCAGAAAGCAGGCAGATGTTGGGCTGAAATTCATTATGGTATTCATAAAACCCCTTGGGATCTGATGACCTAGTAACATATAGCTACTGTTCCTCACAAAGCATTTAAAATGGTTGCCACTTGACTGAAGAGAGAACTTTGCAGACGATAGGAGGGAATAACCTATAGCTCAACAGACAGCAGTAGTATAAAAATGTACAAGTTCAGTTTATTTCCATAAATCATCTTGTTAATTTTGCAAATCTTTGCAAGCCAGGCTTCATGCACTGGTGTTGCTGTAGCATGCAAATCTTGTGTTGGTATACAGGCACACAGTCAAGATTAAATACCTGCTGGTGAAGGAAAGGAAAGACAACAGGAGCAGGAGAAACTCTAATGGAGAGACACCACAGCAGGAATGGCTTTTACACAAGGAAGCGGCTGTCGCTGTGATTTGCATATTATAACCCAAAGTCAAGGATTCAGTTGGCTCTGAAACTGAGAGTCCAAAAGCCAGATATACAGAATACCATCATTTGCAAAGCTGCAGCTCTTCTCACTGGAGGTGTTTGTTTGGCTTCTGCCAAGGCAGCAGGACAGCATGCGGGCTCAGAGGGAACGGGAGGCATCCCACAGCAGCACTGCGTGGAGCTGGAGCTGGGTGTGCTGCAGGGCACACTGCTGGCCAGGGCTATCAGGGCTTGGGAAGGGGCTCCTGCTGCATAGGGCATGCTGCTTGCGTGCCTCCATTGCCATTGGGAAGGAAATGAGTTTCTGCTGGGGTCCCAGAGAGCGGTGCGGGCTGTGCGGGTACCATGGGAGCCCTGCGCTTTAGGGGTGAGCCTGGGATCGAGGTGGGCATGCTGGCTGTGGTCCAGCAGCAAGAGGCACTTTTTCCACTTCACCCTGTCCATTCAGGAATTGCCAGGGAAGGAAGCTGCTTGGTCTCCTTTTGGATATCCTGTGCAGCTTAAATAGCATGGCTGCCAGGAACTGACAGTATTATTTAATTTTTAAAGGGCTGAGAACTACTGCGTGTGCTGCTGCACACTGCACGGGAAGTGGCTGCTCAGTTTTGTCTGCCTGAGTCTCTGCATCCCCAGCTCACCAGAGGCAGTGAGCCCATCCCTCAGTCCGAATGCAGCCACCTTAACAAAGCAGCAGTCTGAAGGCAGATGCAGGTTTGCATACTGCTCACCGGCCCCATCTTAGCACATTTGGAACGAAGAAGAGTTTTCTTTAGTTCAAATAGGAGAAAGCATGAGAAGTATTCAGAGCCTGATCCAAAAATCCATTGAAAACAAAGACATCTTGCTGTGATTTCAAAGCAGGGCTGAGTCGTGGAAATACTGGAGTTATAAAACAGACTGGGCGGGGGGACGTAGGTTTGCTTGTTTTAATACCTCTTAACTAAACTGAGATGGAAATAAGCGGGTGCCCCCAGCACGAGGCACAGGCCTTCCCCTACCATCCCAGCACAGTGCCCAGGCGAGGCATGCTGGCACTTCCCGAGGCACAGCCCAGCAGGGCTGTGATCCTATGATCCGATGAAATCAGAATTGTTATCAGCAGAGACCTCATACTCCAGGAGTTCACAAAAGCCTTTAGTAGCAATAAATCACTTCCAGGATGGTGCTGAAGATGGCCATGAATTCAGGGGGCAGCCCCTGCCGATGGAGTGCTGGGCTCCTGTGACAGGTACGTGGCAGTTCTAGGGCAGCCAGGTGTGGGCAGAGTGGCTTCTTGCAGCGTGAGATGGGTGTAACGGAAAAGGTCCCAATACTCTTATGACTACTACGCCATTCGCTCTTCTCTTTCTTTCTCTGGCTCCTTTCCAGTCTTCTCACTCTCAGGCTTCTCACCGATCTCCTTCTCTCAAGCTCCAGCTTCTCAAGCTACTTCTTAGTCTTCTCTTGCTTTCTCAAGCTGCTCCCTTCTCTGCCTGGCTGGCCTTTATCTAAGCCTGGGGCAACTCCACCCCAGGTCCAGCCCTTCTGGTCACAGGTGCAAGTGATTCCCCAGGCCAGCCATGCCCCTCCATCATGTGCTCAATCATCAGTTCCTGCTGGGATCAGCTGTTTCCCTACACTCCACCCCTTCACAGCATGAACAGATGATTGAGCATGTTAACATTTTACCATTATTCTTTACAATATTGGTTACAGATCTTACAATACAATTACGGGTATGTATACATTATGTCATTTACATACACATCAGTTCCCAGGCCAAAAAATGCATCTTCAAAGTCCACCTTCTTCACACTCTTCAGTTCTTCTTCCAGTTCCTTCTTTATACTCTGCAACTCTCCTGTCTCCGCAGCAGTGCATATACAACATACATGTACATTGCAGGGAGTATCCAGCAAGGAGCAGAGCTCACAGCAGCTTCAGCTCCATCTCGGGGCCAGTTCCTCACTGAGGCAGTCGTGACCGCCACCATCCCCTTCAATTACAGGGCTTACAGCATATTTGCAAACTCCATCCTGGCACATAGATGCTTCCTTCCAAGTAAACTGACAATCTGCACAGGCTGTGGACCACTTATTTTTCCCCAGCATATTTGCAAACTCCATCCTGGCACATAGATGCTTCCTTCCAAGTAAACTGACAATCTGCACAGGCTGTGGACCACTTATTTTTCCCGTTCTTTCCATTTCCTCAAAGAGTGTGTCTGTTTCTAACTTGTTTCCACCCCTTCGCAGTGAAGATGCTACATACTGTTATCATCTTTGGCCCATTTACAGTGAATCAAACACACTTTACACAACAATCAGTTATCTATTGCTCATCCCACCTGTTTCCACTGCTTCAGGTGGGCATACAGTGTCATACCATACAATTTCTTACTATTTGGTTTACCTGACTAGGCCCCCGTTAGGCCATATATCAAATTTTTCTTTAACGTTTTCCAGACAAATTATAGCGTTAACTTTCTGGTCATCAATACATTTACTTCATCTTACTTAGATTCCTGAGGCATATATACAACACATTTCACATACTAACAACTCACAGTGGGCATCATTACATCCCAGACCAACTTGCCTATACTCGTTCTCTTTTCTTTTGAAACTAAAAATTCAAGATTTGTCTTTTTTTCCCCCCTTCTTCTCCTTTTCCATTCTTTTTTTCCCCATCTTCTCTATGTTTTCCCATATTCCTTGATTTTTCCCCTCTTTCTCTGGCTTTTTCTCTTTTCTGAATTCCTTTTGCTGCCTCATTGCTGGCCACCACTTTTTTTCCTTCTTCCTTTCTCTAAAATCTCCTTCCTGCTTCATCACTGGCCTCCATTCTTCTATTCTTTGTTCCAAATTCCCAAATCTTCCTAACATGCCCCAAAATGGCACTGGTCGGGGCTAAAATGCCTCACAAAGGTACATTTTATCAATACAGTAAGTCTTCAGGTCCCCACCAGGGCACTTTACATGCTTATCTCCTAGAAGCTCAATGTCATGGACATCCCATCCATCCCTGTATTCAACAATTTCATCATCTATTGCGTCTTCATTGCCCATATCATACTTTTGGACAAGAGTCCCAAAGACTAGCAAGGTCACATACAGCAACCATTTTAACTCCATGACTACAGCCTTCTACCTTCTCCCTTAGTTTCCCTGCACACAGCATCTATCCTGCCAACTATGCCAAGTGTAACAGAAAAGGTCCCAAAACTCTTATGACCATGCCATTCACTCTTCTCTTTCTTTCTCTGGCTCCTTTCCAGTCTTCTCACTCTCAGGCTTCTCACCGATCTCCTTCTCTCAAGCTCCAGCTTCTCAAGCTACTTCTTAGTCTTCTCTTGCTTTCTCAAGCTGCTCCCTTCTCTGCCTGGCTGGCCTTTATCTAAGCCTGGGGCAACTCCACCCCAGGTCCAGCCCTTCTGGTCACAGGTGCAAGTGATTCCCCAGGCCAGCCATGCCCCTCCACCATGTGCTCAGTCATCAGTTCCTGCTGGGATCAACTGTTTCCCTACAGATGGGGAAGCATTGCCCTTCTGTGAGCAATCCACAGAGCTCCTGGGAAGGGAGGAGGGGAAGTCTGGGGTTGTTATGGGGTGTGAGGTCGCTTTGCTGCCTCTCAGCTGAGGGTTGTGCTCCGAAGAGGTGTTGGACATCTCTCAGTCATACAGGGAAAAAAGTGATGGGGAATTTTTTGGAGAGTTCTTACTCTGGAAGGAAGGTGCTGATATCTGAGCCCCAGAGCCTGCAGCACCTCCGGCACAGGCAGAGTACAGCCTCCTTCCAGGTGCCTGGGGAACTCCAAGCAAAGCAGAGCTCTTGGGGAGCATTTGGTGCCAGGGTGCACAGGGGTCCCATCTGCCTGGGCTGCAGGGAGGACAGTGTGGGCAGCCCAGGGGCTGGGAGCAGGGTTGGCTCCCGCTCCTTGCAGGGAGCCAGGTGCTGGGCTCCCTGGTCCCGGCACAGGAGCGGGGCTGGCTCTGCTGAGCAACGGTTGTCTGAATGTACAGCCCAGAGAACTGAGAAGTGCTGAAAAGAGTCCGTTTGCCCAATGCAGACTGAAACCAGCTCTCAAGAAGCTGTTTACTTCCTGCAGACAGGAAATCCTGCTCTGGTGCAGGTTATTTATTTTTTTCCTTTTTCCTGTCAACATCACACCTGTAGCAGGGGCACAAACAACACCGGAGGCAGCGTGTGGCCCTGGCACAGCAGTTGTCCCTAGTGGTGCCCAGGGGCAGTGGGCACACACTGGAACACAGAAGTTCCACAGAAACATGAGGAAGAACTGCTGTGCAGTGAGGGTGCAGAGCCCTGGAACAGCTGCCCAGAGAGGTGGGGGAGTCTCCTTCTCTGGAGACACCCAACCCCTCCTGGTTCCTGTGCACCCTGCTGTAGGGAGCTGCTCTGGGGGGCTGGGCTGAGGGAGCTCCAGAGGTCCCTTCCAGCCCCTCTGGTTCTGTGATTTTTTAAAAATTTGGATGAGAGGAATAGGAGCGGGAGCAGTGCCAGCGGGGTGGCTGCCGGCGCGGCGCGGCGCGAGGCCCTGAGGCCGCCTCGGGCCGCG
>WBMW01001316.1:0-96536 GCA_013396635.1 Penelope pileata | reverse complement strand
AGTGAGGGCGGCGCGGGGAGCGCTGCGGGGGCTGCGCTGGCGGTGCCCCGTCCCGTCCCGTCCCGTCCCGCCGCGCTGCTGGGCGTGCGGGCTGCGAGCGAGAGACGGGGCGAGGAAACAGCGCGTGGCGGCCGGGTTTGCGCGGAGCTAGGAAGTCAGCGTTCTCCTGCTTGGCTCTGTATTCTTACCGTTGTGCTGTCGGCTTTTCGTTGTCTGTTAACGTTGCCCGAACTCTGGATGCGATGAAAGCCCCCTCTCGGGAGTGACAGGGCCACGCGCGGCTCTCGGGGCCGGTCCCCCCGCTCTGCCCCGCCCCGCGGCATTGCCCCCAACCCCCCCGGGCACCGGTCCGGGGCTCTTTGGGAGAGCGAAGGGACCCCGGCACATTGCTTGCTAAAAATATCGGGAAAAGAGGCCTGGGAAAAGCCCCTGCATGGAATCGTGTGGCAGTGGGGGTGCTCTGGAGCGGAGATGGAGAGAAGGTCAGCGGCAGCAGGGTCGGGGCTGTGAAGGTGGCTCCTGGCCGGTGTACAGGGACATAACCCGGCTCTGCTCTGTGCGGCCGAACAACCACAGCTCTGCTTCGAGCTTAGCAGTGGCATTGGGTCTCTTCCGACAAATGCAAAGAAGCCAGCGTGAGTGTGGAGGAACCTGCAGGCTCCGTGGGCAGCCCGGCTGCAGCAGAGTGGAGGTATCCCAGGGGCATCTGCTCCGCTGCGCTCAGCACTGAGCGGTTACAAAGCCCCTGATCTCTGCACTGTGTGCCAAGGTGCCCGGTGTAAAACCTGGGCTGTGGGTACCTGCTGCAGGTTGCCCACTGAGGCTGTGGAAGGCGCACGTGGCTGTGCTGCTGCTGCATGCGTGGGTTTCCCTCTGCCCTGCAGAGGAGGTAAGAGGTGGCTGGGCCGCTCCAGGCCGCAGCTGTGCTGCTGCCTTCAGAGCGCCCTGCAGATGACTTGCAGCAAATCAAGAAGCCCACCATATGGTACCATGCCTAGCAGTAATTAGCCTCAGAGTGATGAATGCTCAGGGCAGGATTTTGGCATCTGTCAAAGGGAAGCCAGTGGTTTGCAGGGGCTGGTGAAGGGTTAGATGGACCGTGGGGCTTAACTGTGAGCGGAAGGGAAGCGCTGCCACAGCAATGGTGCCTGGCTCCCAGGTAATTAGGAATTGGCCGGCTGGGAGGCTCTGCCAGTGGAGGATGCGATGCTGATAGCCAAGCAAACAAGGGCAGTCCAAGAACTGAAGCTGGAGCCCAGATTAAAATCCTTTATAACTCTTAACAAGGCTCAGTTCGCTCCTGTGCCCTGATTAAAGGGAATGTTTTGGCTGCACTCAGAGTGGTGGAGACTTGCGACATCAGTGCTCTGTTGGCCAGTGAGGATGGGGAGGATTTTAGCTATATTGAAGTTAATGCTAGTATTTATTTAGATAATTGTTTGGGTTTTTGCTGGAGTGTCTGAAACCTCTAGAAGTGAGCTCTTAGGATGCTAAATCAGAATGAAATTGATTGGAGGGAGAGAGAGAAACTTGATTTTGAGGCACATGAAATGATTGAATTTGCATAATAAATATGCACCGAGGACAGAGCATTTGTTTAAGTGAGAGGGAGATGGTGGCATCCTCAGAGCTGAAAGATGCACTTTAGCTTTGTGCCCCCTGCACACATCATAATTTAGCAGCACTGCTTTCTGCAGGAGAGGGATGGGCGTGGGGAGAGGGCTTCCCCAGGTAGCAGTGTGAGCAGTGGGATGCTCTGCATGGGGCTATGGCTGGGGCTCGCACCAGGGGCTGCCTTGATTTTTAAAAAGGTGAAAAAAGTGTTCTGTGAGGTTGACAGCCTAGGAAGCAGAAGACTAAAACTCATTTGACTTGAAAACAAAACCAAGTGAAGTCAGCTATGGAAGTTGTGGAAGTCTCTGTTGTGTTGCCCTGACAGTGGATGCTGTTGCCGTTCATCATGACAGTCATGCCAGTGAGGGCAGGATCTGCTCAGAAAAAGCCTGTGTATTTCCGCTGGGATCCTGCCTAAGTAAAAATTTCCAGATGAGAAATGAAGAAGGCAATACTTATTTTAAAAGAATAACATGTAAGTGAAGTGGAGAAGTAGCTTAGTACCATTGGAAAAAAAAAAGAAAAAGAAAAAGATGTTTTTCATGCAGGATCACAGAAACTGAAGTTCTGAGATAAAGGCTGTTTTTCTGTATCACATCCCTCATGACAGATTGCTGAAACAGATGTGGTAAAACTGACACATGGAACTAATAATGTTTTATAAATGTCTCTCAATGATATCATCCCAAGAGATGAGCAGGACTGATCAATGGCTCAGCCAGGAACCAGGAAACTGGTCTCTTGAGTTCTTGATGTTTTTATATAGATCTCAAGTGAGTTTTAACTGAAGGTGCAGATTTCTTAATGTTTGCTCCTGCATGAGTGAGCACATTTCCTCGTCCGTGCCTTGCAGCAAGATGTTCCTCCTCTGTCTGCAGGGCTGTGGGATCTCATTACTGGAGAAGAGCTGCGCTGGCTGCTGTTAGGGTAACTGACACTGGAGCAGCAGGGCCTGCGTTGCCTCCTGTGGCACGCTGGTCACCTGGCATGTGGATCATTCGTGTAAATTAACAGCGATCCATCTAGTTTGGGTTCAAAGCCAGGACTTTGGAACATTGGTCAAATTCACCTAATTATGTTGGCAAAACAGGCCAGTTGAGCATTCTTATAGGGGTTACTGTGCTGTTTGAGATGCTACATCTCCTTTTTGTAAGGCAGTTGGGCACGGCTGCTTTGTGTAGCACTCTTCAGTTACTGAGATTCTTTCCTTTGTTGCCTTGCTGCTGCCAAGTGCTTCATAGCAGAAGACAGCAGCTCAGCCTTCACACTGGTTCAGGGTTTTAAAGCTTAGCAAGAGTGGGTTTCATTCCTTTCTCTACTGCTAAACTGAATCAATTGCATTCTCATGTTCCTCACACATCCCCATTTATTTGTTCTATCTGCCATAGTACCATGCTGTGAATCTTCTCTGAGTTGTTCTGAGCAACTTGACTGGAAACTTTAATAGAAGTGTATTTATTACACTCTTATTTGTTTTTTTCCCGACTTAGTGCATTAGGAGGTGTGCCACAGACATCTTCATTTTGCTTATGAACAGTTATGCTCTGTTACGGTGTGTTTGCTTTGCTGCAAATGATGTTATTTTTTTTCTGCTTTTTACAGGACCCTGCAGGAATATTTGAACTGGTGCAGGTTGTTGGAAACGGGACGTACGGACAAGTCTATAAGGTTTGGGTGCCTCTCTATTTTATGATGCTGTTCTTGATAAAGCTGTTTATAAAGTTTCCTTTAGGAAACTAAAGTTTATTTTATTTATTAAAGTTTAAACTAAACTAAGTTTATAAACTTTCCTTTAGGGAGCTGAAACGAGCACCCTCTGGGTGCTGGGCAGTGTTGTCCCAGTAGCAGCCTGATTGGTCTCGCTGTCTCCTCTCTGTCAGCTGTGCAAGCCCCATGCCCTTTCTCCTGGCCTGCTTTCACATCTCTGCTGCAGGTCAGATAGCTGCTGGCTCTTGTACTGACTTCCCTCTGCCCTGCTTCTTCTGTCCTGTGGTTATTTGTCTCTTCTTCAAAATCATTTGAATGATTGATGGCTGGCACAAATGAACATCCGTGCTGGCTGAGCTTGGCCTGGGGCGTGTGGGGAGCCCGGCACATACTGGCACAACAGTGCTCTGCAACAGGGAGGTGTGGACAGCCCTGCTCTGCAGGCAGGCTGCCAGGCTTTTGGTTTCCATTATTACCTTTGTCACTGTGGTGTCAAAGCAGACTAGCAGTCAAGAAACCACAGTAGTTAAACCTTGTCTGCCATAATACATTACGTACATTGTGCACGCTTTGAGGTGTAAGAGCTAGCCTAGAGAAGTGTTCTTTCCTTGGGATGCTTTTCCTAAGAACAATCTAAAGGATAAAATGGGGAACTGGGTCTGTGTTGCTCTGATTTGGGGAAATAAAACAGGAAGAAAGGAAAGAGCCACGTTGCAGGGCCCCAGGAGGCAGAGGAGAGGAGCAGCAGCACCAGAGGAAGCTGTCTGGTGTTGTTCTCCCTCAAGTCCCGCTGCCCCATGTCGCTGCGTCGTGGACCAGCTGCCACCGCGCGGGAGGGCCGTGCTGTTCATCGCCCCTGTTGCAGGGCATGGGGTGCGCCTCGTGCCTTGGGGTCCTTCCCCCCCTGTGATCTGCTGTGATCGCATTTTGGTTCCCACTTGAAACTATAGGTACTTTCTCAAAGATTTTGGAAAACTCTCTGCAGAAGCAGTCATGAGGAGCTCACAGGGGAGGATGAGGTGGGGCTGAGGGGAAGGCTCTGCCCAGAGGGGTGGGCATGGCACTGCTGCCCAGGGCAGTGGGCACGGCCCCACGCTGCCAGAGCTCAGGGAGCGTTGGGACACCGGTCTCAGCCGTTGGGTTTGGGGTTGGTGGGCGCTGTGTGGGGCTGGGGTTGGGCTCCGTGATCCCTGTGGGTCCCTTCCAAATCGGAACATTCTGTGATTCTACCTTTAAAGGTCCCTTCCAACTCAAATCGTTCTATGGTTCTATGAGTTTCTGCTTTCCTGTATACGTTTTTATTTTTCTGTCAGCTCTCCTATAAGTTTTTGTCTGTTGCCATGGTTAAGCCTATGTTGTTTGTGAAGTTATCATTCAGATAATGAGATCAGTGTTGTTAAATTAAAAATTTTGTTTGTATGGGCAGTTTGGAAGCCAGGAAATTTAGGGGTGCTGTGCTTGATAGAACCATAGATATTTTTACCTGTTACAGATCCTAAAGCTCCCAAACAGCCCCTGAAAGAGTTGCCTTTCTTTTCATGCCTGGATTTATTTTATATTGGAAGAAAAAACTTCAATCTAGTCATTTTGTAGGGGTGTCGAGAGGGTCTTGGAGTGCACGTGGAGCTGCTGCAGCACTATCACCAGACTGAGGGCTCCCGAGGGTGCTGCAGGGCCGAGGGCCGGCCTGCAGCCCGTGACAGAGCCTCTGCGTGTGTCAGTGCTGTGACCTGAGGGTGCTGGGCCTTCAGCTGAGGCTGTCGGGATGGAGCCGCTCCGTGCAGGGAGACAAGCGTGCTGTGCGGCTGTGAGGCGCAGGGAGGGCAGCTGGGCTGGACGGGCCTGAAATTCACTCTGGGCTGCAGGCTGGTGGCCCAGCCTTGCTGCCAGCAGCTTTCGTGTGGCCCGGAGCCTATTGTGCTTGGAGGAGCCTCTGCAGAGGGTGCTGAACGCCAGCTGAACCTACCCAGGGAGTACTTCTGGTGCTGGCCTTGCAACCGGGAGAACTGTGTTTTCTTTGAAGAATGGCAGCTGCAGCAAAACATCTCTTCTGAAGGGAGTGTAAAAAGTTAGGCAGTGGTGTTCCCTTTGCTTTTTCAGTGCTTTATAGTGTGCCCTTTGATCTATACAGTGCTAGGGCTGATGGAGCATGTTGGGAAATACTTGAATCATTTTTTTGTCTAGTTAGAATATAGGCTTGAGATCATAAACATTGAGGTTATAAAGCAATCCCAGTTGTCCACATATATAGCCATGTCATCTGGGCACGCTTTTATTCTTTGGAAGCATCAGATTCTTCCATACTTTTAGAAATAGATAAATGTAGTATCATAGATAATCGCAGTAAAGCACATTTCAAACCATGTTCAAGATCACCAAGTTGCTTGCTTGGCTCTGCAGATGACTCATAAGGCTGTATGTTTTAATAAATACAGCTGCATAAAAATGAAAATAAAATTTAGAGGATTCATCATTAGATTTAGAAAACAATGTTTAAGAGATTTGTTGAAGGAGAATGTTATTTGTACTGAGTCATTCCAGACCACTTCCAGTTCAGTGTTCTTTAAATGAAATGGAAGGGGTATAAATTGTGCCTCCGATAACGCTAGAGCTGTCTGGAAATGTCATAAAGTTGGGATTTGCATATAACAACTGGCTGAAAGCTAGTGGGCTTTTTGACAACTTATGCAGTAGTAGGATGTAAACATGCCAGTATTGGCAACCTCAGCCTCTGGAAAAGTACGAATTAGATATTAAAAATTAAGACAGTGCTCAGAACTCATGAGACTCAGGCAGCATTATCTCTTGACACGGCAGATGAGTTTTTCAGTTAATTGCTCGCTTCCAGGTGCCAAGGTCTAAAGCACAGCGCTGCACACAGAGTGGTTCTGAGTGAAACTGGGAAAGGTGGTAGCAGAGTTTCTGTGGGCGTTTTCCATGGGGAGTTTGGGGGTAGTGCATTTGCTGGCAGTTGGAGAAGCGTGGATGGATATTTGCTCTTTCATGCCCCTGCTTCTGAAGTTTGAAGTGCAGCTCAGGTGGTGTCCGGTCCCTGCACTGTCTCCATTGATTGCAAAGAGAAGTTCCTGAGCTTCCCATGCTCCACTTTCTGCTTGGACTGTCCATCTGTCACTGTGCTCTGCGAGGAAGTGAGATTGCTGGAGGTGTCACCTGCAAACTGGTGTTTCTCTTCCTTACTGAGGTGCAGTCCCCTTGCCCTGCATCTCCTTCCCAAAACAGCCAGGGGAAGCTGCAGGCAGATGTCCTTCAGGACGGTGTAAAGGTGTGGAAAACATTGTAGGAGATTGAGGTAATAGCATCTTTTCCATTTGCTCGTAGTTGCTGCGTTACGGTGTCATTGCAGTGTGCTGTTGAAGATAGTACCTTTGCAAGCATTGGGAAGTGTCTGTGGGTGTGCAGATTGGTCTTAGTGTGCCTGGGGGTGTATCCTGCAGTAAGAGCTGGCAATGCTGCCATCTGAATAATTCTTTGCCTACTCCCACTACCTCCAGAAGTTTAATTATGGGGGTGCTTTGTAGTTTTCATTCCACAATTGTACTCTACTGCTATGAAGAGCTGGATGGTGATCATGTGTCACCTTTGATGTAGAACAGTCTCAGCTGTAGTTTTGTCTGTGCTTGTGTGTTTAGTAGGAACTAAACAGTAAATCTGTGTGTAATACTACTTTTTGCAAATACTTCAGTTCTGAGTTTCATATTCATCATTGGATATAGCTTCCATAGGAGCTTATTAACATGTTTTCTGTCTTCTAATTAGTTTTGCGTGCCCCGCTTTAGTTGCAGGCTCAGGTTTCTGATGGGTGCCTGGGGGAAGGGAGAGCTGGGCACCTGACGTGGGTGCATTGTTAAAGTGTTTGGGTCAGACGCTGCTCTTGAGCACATGGTCCTACTCTGGAAGAGATGTTAGGGCTCTCAGTTCATAGCTTCATGGGTTTTTTTGGTCATCAAGATTTAGTTAACAAGATAAATTGCTCCTAATCCTACTAGTTCAGCTGGACTCTGGCAGTCCTTGGCCTTCTAAGAAAGCTTTCATGGGCTGAGTGAGTTCAGCAGCAGCATCTGTGCACTCTGCTTGCTCGCTGGTGTTGAGAGGCAGTTCATTGGGGCTTCTGACTTCCTTTGTCACAACTAAGTGCATTAGCCCTCTCCTGGGGCCAGTGTTTCTGGGTGACGTGGGGCATGAGAGGTATGCTTTGGCATGTTCCAGGGGCTGCTGTGTTTGGAGTGCGATCTTGCAGACTGATGATAAACCATGACAGATCTGCAGCTGTTCTGCATGCAGAATCGTTGTGCCTCTAAATGGAGTCTGAGGGAACAGAAAACTTGAGTGCTTCTTTGGGACTGTGAAATTCAAAAGAGAAGATGTGGACTCCCAGTAACACAGCAGATGTAGATGAAGCAGTGCTGTTGCTGAGGCTTAGCAAAGAGGGGAAGCAACAGAGCTCTCCTGTAGTCTCTCTGCACAGCCAATATCTTTATTTAGGTCTGAGTAAGGAAGTGACTTTTTTGTTTTTTAATACAGCTGCTTCTTGGCATTGAACCATGCTTCAGTTGTTGACGTGAGTTATGAGTTACTCTGCTGTTGATGTACAGTGGCAGGGATGTAGTGAAGGACAAACACGACTTTTTAGTTTATCTTAATTTGAAATTCTGCTGAGTTCTTCATAATTCATTTCATTTAGTAGCAGGCTGAAGTAGTTGAGAGCAAGCAGAGGAGGATAAGCAGCGTGGATTTTCTTTTCTTTTTCTTTTTTTCCAGGAAGATTCAGTACCCTATAGAAAGAATCACAAGACTGTGCTAAATTATGGAGTGTGAAAGTCTATGGACTGAATTCCAAACCTTAATTGATGGTAGTGCCTCAGGCAGTTAATGGAAGGCTAACACTAAGAAACATTGCCATTATGCTGTGCAATCCAGAAGGTGAATGTGAATAGGCTGACAACGCCAAAGCAGTCTCTTCTGGGGCAGTCAGGAGTGGCCACCTGAGGAATGCTTCTCAGGGCTGCAGTGCAACTTCAGAGCCTCCAGACTGCTGCAAACAGAGACATTAAAAACATCATATAATCTCATGGTATCCTGTTATCATTTGTGGTCAGCTATGCTCTTAAAGCCTATCTTAGCCCTCAAGGCACTGAGATTTTGGTCAGACTAGTGGGGAACCTCCTGTTTTTTATAGAAATGACAGAACACTGCTTTCTGTTTCACTTGCAGTTGGTAGAAGTGCTTGTCTATTCATTTTCTTTACTTGGGTTTTTAGTAGCATTGCAGATTATCTTGTCCTCTTGAAAAACAAGCTAATTATAGGTGGGAGTGTGTAAAAAAAGTACTGCAGCAGCGTGCCAGGCAGATTCACTGGGTCAGTGTGTGTACGTTGGGTTCAGCAGTGTGAGCAGATGCTGGAGATGAGCTGCTCATCCTGGCAGCAGGGGCTTCTTTCAGGACCAAGTCTGAGCTTAATATATACTAGTGCCATCATCATGAGATCTGTGCTGTGGTGCTTGTGAACTGAAATTAGCAAATCTTGGAAACTGTGGAATTTTTCTGAGTATTCCTGGAGAGGTTACCTTCTGTCTTTGCAGGAGGTGCTTGATGCCTGCAAATCCTGTATCTTGGCCTGCTTATTGAACCACCTGAGAAATATTTGAAGGCATCTGTACTCAGACTGCTTGTAGTGAGTGGCTCCAGAGTGGCCAGTTCTTAAGGTATCATTGTCTGATCATGAACAATTTGGTGGTGATCTTATTTCTGCAATCCTCAGCTTCCTCAAAGCCTGTGCTTCCGTAACAATTCGTTAAGGTGTGCTTACGCTTCCAGTCCTTGAGGGGGACATGCTGGGAATTGAAGAGCATCTGGAACTTACCTACAATTAATTTGTTAAAAACCACTCTTGTGTTTCTTGGAAGGGAGTTCTCTTTAGACTTGAAGTACTCTATGCCTTCTGTTCCTGAGGGCTCTCTACACCTGCCTGATGTGTACAGGATTTGTTAATCTCAGTGGATACAAAATATCTAACAGGGATACAGCCAGCTGGATAGTGTGCAAGTGACTTGGAGAATATGCAAAAAAGTAGTGAGAATGACTTAGGTGTGTATATATGTATATATATATATAAAATAAATAGTATACCTTGGGTATCTTGTTGGAACCTGAATCNGTCCCCCTTTCCGTCCCCCTTTCCGTCCCCTTTCCGTCCCCTTTCCGTCCCCTTTCCTTCCCTTTTCCTTCCCTTTTCCTTCCCCTTTCCTTCCTTCTTTTTTAAACTTGGCTTCTTTGCTTAATTGCATAGTAATGCCAAATTATATTCAGCATGAGAATTTAAAATAATGGATCATACATGTGAAATTAATTAGCAAGTCATGAAGTCCTGATTCTAGTTAGTGAATATTTTAAAGGAATTCAATTAAGAGTCTTAAGTGGAGGACTGGTTTATCAAAAATAGAAGAGTAAGAACGTGGAACGTAAGAACCTCTCAGTGGTGGTGTGCTTCTAATACAATGAAAGCTCTGTGACTGAGCAGAGCAATGTACATTAATTAGATGTGTCATATCAGCCATTAGAGAATAGTGAAATCCTTGCAAATAATTTGTTGTCAGGCCTGCCACTTCCAGCTGCATGTTTTCAACTTCAAAGTCCACATGGGAGAAGTCATAAACCGGTGGCATTTTGAGTTCAGATGTTGGCACTGGGACAAGCTATTTTGAAGCTAAGAGAATATGTTTAAAGAAAAAAGAAAAGAAAAAAAAAAAAGAGCCCTGGTGATAACTTAAACAGTAGGAAATAAGTTCGGCCTCTTAATTTCCCTGCTCCAGCACATCGCTGTGCTTTAAGCACCTTGTTGGTGCCACTGATTTCAGTACCTCTGACTGAAGGTGTTCACGGCTAGGTTGGATGGGGCCCTGGGCAGCCTGATCTAGTGGGAGATGTCCCTGCTCATGCAGAGGTTGGAGCTGTATGGACGTCTAGGCCCAGTAGTTCTGGATTTGTGCCAATGTGAAGATATGGATTGGTGACCAGCACTTTGCATGCTGGAGTTTTACCATGCCTCACCTAATCTGAAATATTTTATTGTCTGTTTTCCTTAAAAACAATTATTGGGATTAAGGGAAAAATTAGGAGAAACAGTCGATGTGCAGTCCAAAAAACTTCTCCAAGCATGTAGTTGAGCTGAACGAATAAAACAATGTTCCTTAATTTCAAACAGCAGATAGTCTAGTGTGTTGTTTCTGGATGTTCAAATCCTGTCTCAGGTTAGCTTTATTAACTGTACCTTTTTTTGAATGAATCGCTGGTCTTTAGTGTGAATGTCAGGTTGTTTGAGCTGCAGAACACTCCTGTGGTTCGTTCTGCCCTCACTGAAATGCCCTCTCTGCAAGGTGAGCCCACGTTCACTCCCAGCGTGTCCTTGGGTGAAGCAGGCACATCACAATCATGGACTCATTAAGGAGAAGACCTCTGAGATCACCAAGTCCAACCCCAGCACATCCCCACCATGCCCACTGAGCCATGTCCCTAAGTGCCACATCTCCATGTTTCTTGAACGCCTCCAGGGACAGTGACTCCCCCACCTCCCTGGGCAGCCCATGCCAGTGCATCACCACTCTTTCAGAGAAGAAGTTTTTCCTACTATCCAACCTGAACCTCCCCTGGCGCAGCTTGAGGCCAGGAGCACTTGTGTTACCAGCTGCCTCCTTGTAGCTGCAGAGGTGTCATTTTGCCTTCTGATGGCCACCCAGCAGCAGTTAGAAGCTGTTGTGCCATGCTTGTGCCAGGAAGGCATTATGGTTTGCTCCTGCACTCAGGATAGGGCTGGAGCTGACTTGCAGCAGCAGCAAGCCCTTTGTTATGTGGCTTTTCTTGGGACATTCCCTGGGGTGCTGCAGCTCTGGTGCAAGGCAGAAGGCAGCACTTGTCTTCCTACTGGATGCAGAGCCAGGCTGGGCTGTGTCTGGCCGCAGCACAGCTGTTCAGGCTGCAGCTGCCTGGGTGGACAGCAGCGAAACCTGGCCGGACAAATGTTAATCCTGCCCTTCCGGGGGAGTGTGAGGAAATGAGGATGAAAGCTGGCTTTCTTTGCCAGCTCAGCTGGACAACTTGCTCAGTCAGTGAGTGCAGGCTGGCCCCCTGTCCTGTTTCCAGTAAGCGATTTTAAATTACGTCCGTAAATGTGATAAAATCCTTCTCCTGTCTGGTGTTCAGCTGTTCTCAGTCTGCTGGCCAGTGCTAATTTTCTTGGCCTGTGCAGAGCTGTGAATGTGGGTCTTGGGAATAAAATTAAAAGAAGAAACTACTACTCAGCTGTTTGTAGTATGCTTTATTTTTATTTTTTAAAGCCCTTGTGCATTCTGATTCTGCTCTTGTAACCCTACTAGCATCACGAGATTCCTGAAAGGTTTTAAGATTTGTTTTAGAAGCACCTTTTCAAAGGCCATCTCCTCATCTCCTTTTTCCCCAAGAAAACACAAAGCCTTAATAACTTCTGAGATCTCCAGGAGTGGACAATCCAGAAGATATTGCTCATGGCAAACTTAGTGTCCTTCTCAGTCCCCTATGCATATGATTGTGTTGGCTAATACATAGCTAGCCTGTGATCTGTGCCTGTGCTGTTAAGCACTACCATGACATAGGAAAAATACCTTTTCTTGAAGGTAAGAGAGAGCTTGGTGTGGGCAGCTGCAATTCAGGAGATGTAGCTTTTCTTCTTGCCTCTGCCTGTCATCTTCTGCTCTACAGGGCGGTGCTTGCTGCCTCCTGCCCTTACGGAAGGCCAGGCTGTGGGGGTGGGCCCAGAGCAACCCACCCTGTGCTGTTTCGTGTCCAGCCTTTAGGAGGACTGGCTAAGGATCTGAGCTGCCTTGAAACTCTGGTTGCTCAAAAACGCGTGAATGCACTGGGACCAGGGCTCTCCATCTGACTGCAGCTATTCAGATGCTCAGCAGTCCGTATATTTGTAAAGCATCTCGGGATTCTATTTGAAAGGAACGTGTGCACTTGTGGAGCTGACTGGAGAACTGCTTAGGACCCACTTAGGGAACAACATGCTTTTTGGAAGTGGCTTCCTCCCAGTCAAAGCACACGTTGGTGGCAACATTGTAAGAAGTGAATTGGCTTTCGTTTGGAAACTTTCCTTCAGAAACGTTAAAACATTGCATTTTGTTTGCTTCATTCATGTGAACATACATTTTAATTTAGCAGAATATTTAATATTTCATAGATTGACTTTAGTACTGTGTGTTCTAAAACAAGGCACTGTCATACTGAACTCATTTGGCATCACCAGAGTACGCATGTAAATATTAATGAACTCTTATTTTTCTGAATTTCCATTTTGTGAGGAATGTTTACAACTGAATGGGAGAACATTGGCAGGGTACAGGCATTTTGTTGAGTTTACTGAATACTGGAATTGACTAAATCCCATTTACTGACTCTGCAGTTACTCGCTACATTTGTTATCAGCAAACCTTTCATGCTGTTTTTTTCTTGTATTTCTTTTGTTAAAAGTGGCAATATTTTGAGGAAAAGGGCATAAGAGTAATGTGCAGTTTCCTTCTGAAAATAGTTATGTTACTGAACTTAAGGAACTTTCTAGCTTTATTGTTTGTACTAAATTTTGGCATGGGTTTTTTTCCTGGTATTTAAAAATAATGGCAAAAGAGTAACCAATTTACTGATTATTTCTGCTATAGTAGATTTGTCTACTCTTGTTTTATTCTTTGCTTTATTCTTTGTGAACAATTATACTAAAATTTGCAGCAAAAGCAATATAAGATAAATATGCCTGTGGTTTAGATAATGTATTATTTTTACAGATTGTCCATGATATTGTCTTGTAACTTGGAAAAAGGGAAGAACCGGGAGAAAAGTTCTTTGCTTTAATATTTGCTTTTTCCAGTCTAACATAAAGTATTTATCATAAGAGGCTTCTTTGCAAATACATTGCACCCAGGAGCCAAACAACATGAGGTGATGCCTGATTCCCTCATGGCAGTGTTGGAGGGCAGGGTGAGGTGTTGTGGACCGAGGTGTCCTGCCGCTGAGGTGATGGATTCCTGTCCTGCATCGGTTGGTGGGAGTGGGGCTCAGCTGTGTTTCTGCCCTGCAGAGGGGGATGGACAGCACCAATATGTCATGTGGGTGCACCAGACCATTCCTCCCATGTGATTGCTTTTTGATGAAGGGTGATTTGTTTCTGGAGCAGTGGGAATGTGTTTTGCCAGCTCTGCTGGTGGGAGGCTGCCAGCCTGCTCTGGGATGGCAGGCGCATGGACAGTTGGTGCCCAGGGTGTGCCCAGCAGCTGCAAATCCTGGGCATCACAAAGTGTGCTGAGAATGCAGCATGATCAGGAGGCACCAGGCTTGCTATGTGTGTGCATGTCAGCTTGAGCAGGCCTCATGTTCCCCAGATGCGTTGGACTACCGGCTCACGTGGTGACAAGGAGATGTGCATGTGCACAGGACACAGCAGGTTTCTGGCTGCCCAGCTGGGACCGTTTCTTTGGCACAAAAAGAGGTTGGGTCTGGAGAAACTAAATGTATTGTGACCTGCTCTCTGTAAATCTGCCTGAATACAGAGAAAGCATGAAGGAATAGAGAGAAGCATGGCTTATCTTTCTCTTGGACACTTGAAAGATGTTAGTCAGGAATGTCTGAATAAAGGAAGTTGCCAAACAAAGGCTGGAAGCTCAGGTCTCTGATCCTACATACTGGAAAACAAAGGCTAGAGAGGGGGTTTAGGATGCACCCTTCCTTCTCTTCCTGTCTTCCTTTCATTGCATCACGTCAGATTTTAGGTACCCACCTGGTAAAAGACTGCATGATTTGTGTCCATGGCTTCCATTAGAGTATTTTTATGTTGCACACGAATCTGCACATACAGACATGGATGTGTGGTCAGGTGGGACTGGGCTTTTAGATATGTTTACAACACCTGATGTATTCATTAGGCTGATCAGAGGTGCAACAAATTCCCAGCTAGCTCGTGTAATGTCATTTGACTTCTTATTTCTTCCAGATTCACAGATCTCTGATCAGGAATGAAAGAAAATGTCCTGTCAGCCCAGGGTGACGCTTGGAGCCGTCATGGCAGTGCTCCTGTCTGCCACGCAGATGAGCTTTGCATGTCACAGCAAGTAGATAAAGGCAACCTGGCTCTTGGAGCTTTTGGGGTTGCTATATTGTTGCCAGTACAGAGTTCTGGCAGGGCTCTCCTTTTTGATGTTATTTGTATTAAAGTTTTTATATTTATATTGCAGAGATGGGCTTCCATCTCCGGCAGGCATGGTGAAGGCCGTGCTGAGCTCTTGCAGGGGAGCAGGGCCAGGGCTGGACAGTGACTGTAGGCGCCAGAGGAGATTGGGATGGAGATGACACTGTGAGTGGTTGTTGATGGGGAGCCCAGCCAGCAGAGTCGTGCCGCGTGGTGTAAGCACTGCTGGAACTTTCAGAGGGGTTGTTCTCTCTGATTTCTGGCACACGTATGCCAGAAGTGGGTTTTCCTTTCTTTCTGTCTTCCTTTGCTGCCAAGCAAGTAATGGCATTATACAGTGGCTTGTTACCTAAGCTGTTCACTTTCTGTCATCATTGTGCAATGTAAAAAGTCACCAGAGATTGCATGATGCCTTTTCATTCCTAGGAATCTCTTTATAGAACTGGGAGCATGGTCAGAAACAGGAAAGCTGCTGCTTCTGCACTTTTCACCCCCCGGGGCAGGCTGCTGACTGTGCTCTTCTCTAGGTGTTCCAGGGTTGGTTGGGATCTGATAAGCTGGGTCTGGCTCGTGTCCTGGCTGCAGGTACCTGTGTTTGTGCATCAGCACCCGCTGAAGGAAGCTTTGTTGGCAAGCAGGGTTTGATATACATGAGACAACATGGAGCACTTTGCCTCTGGATTTTTTATTTTTTCCCCATTATGCTGTTCACCATATCTGTGTTTACCATCAGTGTAGCCTTTCATTTCTGCAGATGTGCTTCTGAAGCCTGGTGTTTCTAACCCACTTGCTCTGGGCTGGTTTGCATGAGCGCTGCTGCTTTTACGTAACTGGGTGTGTGCGTGGAGCTGGT
Organism: Penelope pileata; assembly: GCA_013396635.1. Lineage (NCBI taxonomy): Eukaryota > Metazoa > Chordata > Aves > Galliformes > Cracidae > Penelope > Penelope pileata. Next base: position 81,135 of record WBMW01001316.1, on the reverse strand, counting down.
GGTGAAGCAGAATGGCAGCGTACTTGAGGTTTGGCAGAAAATAGCTTCTTACATTATTATTCTTGACTTTCTTTCTTGGCAAAAACAAAAGGAAGCTTTAGCAGGTAGAAGGTTGTTGCCTTGCCACAGAAACATGTTCTTGCGTATGACTGCTGCAAGAGTAAAACCACCAGCTGCGCCCACCCCTAATTGTGGCCTATGTTTGCTGTCCCGGTTAGTGATAATAACCTTGCACCAGTAAGGCAATCAGTGTTAATTGCTGACTTTCTTAAACTAAATTCTTTCTTAAAAAAAACCCAAAACCTAGTAAGAGAAGTTAAGGGAAATTTTGAAAGAACTCAACATTAATCTCTCTTCATTTCTTCATTGGTTAAAGCCACTGTGAAACTACAGGGACAGTTATGCCAGGAGATGAACATTTTGGAAAATGATGTCCAGTGTGACTAGATGAGCAAAAAGGAAGTGACAAACAAAAGTGATGCAGGCCAGTGATCATGTCCATGCTTAACAAAATTGAGCTGGAAATATATTTCTAATTTACCTGGGTCAACCAGTTAAACCCCTAGCTCACTGGGGGTGAGCAGTCTGCAAGCGCCGATGATATAGCAGTTTGTATGTTAAGGTAAATTCTGAAGTTGTTTTAACTTCTTTTTTTTTTGGGAAAAAAAAATTCAAAACTAACAAAATGCACTTGCCTGGAAGTTTTTCCTTCCTTGCCCTATTCTCCACCCCTGACCTCAGCAGTCCCAATTCCTTTGCTGAGCCCTTCAGGGTTTCTGCCAGCCCACAGGCACTGCCTGGCACTGCTGCAGCTGCTGTCTGCATCTGGGTGCCGTGCTCCGGCCAAGAGGCAGCGTGGTCCGGGCTGGCTGTGGCAGGCAGCTCAGGACAGGGAGCCATGCCACCCGCGCTGCAGCCCCCCTGCCTCAGAGGGTGGCAGGTTTGCCTGCAGTTCTCACAGAGCATGTAGGGGTTTGATCGTCTTGTGGCTTCTGTCTGTCAGTTTGGGTTGAAATGTGCTGACGGGTTAAAGCATGGGTGGGTGCAAGGCCAGCACAATCCTCTAGGCCTAGTTTTCTCAGGAGAGCAAGAAACTTGGCATCTTTCTTTGATGCTGGCGGAAAGCTTGCAGCTCTCTGTAATTTCATGTTCCTCCCTGCACCCAAAGGTTCAGAAACTAGAAGGCGATACAAAATACTCTGGAAGTAGATTTGCTAATTTGTTGGTTTTGTATGCTCTTTATTTTTTTCCAAGATATTTTTGTTGTTCACAGAAACCTAGTATTTGTGATATTTAGATATGCACATTGGCAGTGCTGTAGAGTTTTAGCTGGCCCTACAACATTTTTCTTCTGTACTTATTACCAGATTTGTCCTAAGGAGCAATGAGCTGTTGGTGGTGTATTTGGCATCTGGATGTGGGTGACAGAACATGCAAGGAAGCTGCAAAAGGAAGTTGTTTAGAAACTGGTAGATGGTTAAACTTTCAGAGTCAAACCTAATGTGAGTACAGTTAGAAGAAGATGTTGGAACAGGAGTGCCAGTGTTTGAAGCTTGTACACATAAACCAGGTTACAGAAACGCTACTCAGTGTTTCTCCCCCCAGCTTCCTGCATTAACTAGATGCTTTGTGGAATGTTTAGGTTGCTTTGCTATTGTCTTGTTTTTTCTTTCGTGACAACTGCTTTGTGATGGGCTGCAGCTGTCTGGACAGGCCATTGCTGTAGGAAGCTGCAAGCGAGTAGGCAGTGTTCAGAGCTGGGAAAATGAGAACTGGGTTTGAGACTGAGTCACAAGAAGGGTAAATGCTGATCCAGTGAATTCAGCAATGAAAATTCTTGTTGGCTTTGGTGGAGGCCGAAGCATACGTGCAAGCTCAGGCCTCAGGACAGGGCCCAGCAGGGAGCGATGGAGCTGCAGGTAGGCCACAGGTGGGCCCGGCCTGGTGGAGCCCTGCAAGATGCGTGGAGACCTCTGGTGCTGAACATAGTCAGCTGGATCCTGTGCACAGGGCAAGGCAACAAAATCAGAGTTGAAAAATCTGGTAAAGCTCTTCAGTGGTTAATACAGGAAGCTCTCAATCCCTTTTGCAACCAACTCTTCATATGGCTAGCTGCTACGATTGTTTTGTGTGGGGTGGTAATTGCCACTCTACATTGCATAGCGTTCAGCCGCTCTTCAGCTGCAATGCATTTAGCTGTTTTTGTGAAATCATTCTGCAGGTTGGTTTTGCTTCTTTTTCCACTCAGGAGTTCACTGTTCATTTCTCTCTCTGCCATTATTAACTTTGAACCCTACAGAAAATTGGAAGACACAGCACTGGAAAGTAACTGCTTGTTGAGGTGTGTGCCATGACCTAGAGTTTGCCTGAGAGGAGAGCCTTTGCCAGCCATGCTTCTGCTGTATGAAGCTAATTAGGTCAGTTTAGAAAAAAACAGCACCAGGACTCTTCTCAAATTCAGATTTTTCTTTAGGAAAGTGAACTTGGAAGCACTGTTCTTTCTTAATTTAATTAGAAAAGCAAAATATATTTTGCTTTTAAGAATAATTAGAAAAGCAGTCAGGTTTCATTTTAGAGACCGATTTGATACTGAGAATCTTTCCAAACTTTTAACTCATTCTCCCTTGTGTGTTGTGGACCATCTGGCCAATAGGATTTTGGAAGGAACAGAACTGACTGCCTGCAAGATCAGTGTCATGCAGTTCATCTCCTGCAGCACTCATTCAGAAATCCAGTGACTGATGTGTTTTCTCACACGCTACTTGTGCCCATTAACTCCCTTTTTCTTTTTCGAAATGGTGCATCAAACAGAGCCAAATGAGAAGACGCCAAGAGTAGACCCTCTTTTTTAATTTCCATATGTGTTTGAAAAATATGCCTTTTCCGCAGGCAGGTCTTAGACCTGCTGAACCCAACAGCAGCACTCCATGGAGTATTTTGCCTTCAGAATTCACCTCAGGTAAAGGGAGCTGTGGGACGTTATTTGTCATGCTGGAGGAGAGGCTTCAGAGACCACGAGGGAATGCCATGTAACAGGTTTTAGCATTGGGCTGACTGTCCTGTGCAGAGCTGTGTGTAATCTCATGCAGTCATCAGTAAAACACACGTACTGCAACCTGCGTAAGAAAAATACAAGCAGAGCTGGAGTGAAAATGTTCATCACCTTTACATTTGTTACAGCTCTCACCAGGGAGGCTGGAACTGTCTGAGCTGTGCTCCCTTCCTCGCTATCCTTTCAAACAAACAAACAAAAAAACAGCAACACAGTTTTAACCCATGCAGAACCTTATCTGTGCTGTACATTATATGCAAAGGAAAATTCAATTACGTTACGCTTATTGTTCACAAGAATGCTGGAGGATTTTCTAATCATAATTGTTAAAAACTCAGTTATAGAATTGCTGAGAGCTTAATGTGCATGCAAAGTTATATTTATGTGAGAATGAAGGCCAATAAGGCCTTGTTTATTAGCATATGTCTGGGAAGTCTTCATTGCTTACAAGGTTAAAACATGACTATCATGCACAAGGTTTGTAATTGCTTTGTGAAGCTTGACCTTCAGAGCTCCGTCATGGTGGCAAGTCAGAAGTCCTGCCTTTGCATGCCTGCTCCAAAAGCCTGGCCACCTCTCAACAAACCTGAAGCTTCCTTTCAGCAGGATAGGGCCAGAGGGACATCTCTGACCGCTCATGACTTCATGCAGCACGGTTGTGCGGTGTGTAGGTTTTCTCCAGTGCCCCACACTTCTGTTAACGGATGGACATGAGTCACTGGGGTGGAGGGATTTGTACCTCTCCCTACACATAGCTTCTCGACAGGCCTCAGCCTGCAAAGTGAGATCTTTTTTTCCCAATCTGCTTATTTTGCTGGGTGCACAGATTTTTGGCACAGCACATGTGCTGGGTGCTGCAGGTGCTGAGCAGGACTGGCTCCTGGCCAGGGCTTCATGGGCACAGCGCTGCAGCCAGATGGGCTGGACAGCCACATCCTCATCAGAGTGGCAGCCCTGCCACCCGCCATGGGGCTGGAATGCAGTGGGCTTCAACAGATGTCAAGAGGTGTGACAATTGGTTAAATCCAGGGTGAATGGCAAGGCTGTTGGAACCACTACTTGTGTAAATACTGATATTTAGACTCAGGGAATTCAAGTTTTATGTCCCAAAAAATGAAACATGAGGAAAAGAGGAGAAGTGGCCAGGCCTTTCTTCACGCCTCCCCTACCAGATTCTTCTGAATGAGCTGGAGTTGTAGAAGGTGGCAGTGGATGGTCTGCTGCCCCTTGATTTCAAGTAAGTCCTAGACAAGGCTTCTGTCCTCATGTTATGACTAGTATGGTATTTTCTAAAGTTAGTGTTTATTAGTGTTTGTCTCAATCTTGCTAATTGCAACACAAATGACCTCTTTGGGGGCAGGTTTCAAAATCCCAAGAGATCCATCTCTAGTCCAATCTTGTACAAGAATGCAGTCGCCTTGAGCAGTTCATGTTTTGCTTAAGGACGGTAATCTGATGGAATGAGTAACTGCAGAAATGTAGATACTGATACTGCAGAAATGTAGATACTCAAATACATGTTTGTGAAAGGGCTTGAATTCAATCCTTTGTTTTGTTTTGTTTTCCCACTGGTCTGCAGTCAAACAGACAAACATTAGGAAAAGCAAACAATCTGCATTTCCACTTGTACAATGGGAGGAAATAGGAACTGCATAAAGAAAAAAAGCTGGACAGAAAAACTGCTTCTGATGGCTCTTGGGTTTTGTTGTTCATGAGAGCTATGGTGCAGTCATTTGCAACAGGGGAGAAGAAATCTCCATTCCCTGCAGTGATTAAGGCTGGTGTGTCTGGTGCCATAGAAATGTCCGTCCTTCCCCTCTAGCCAGCTGAGCTTGGGTAGAATTTTAAATAATTGATAAAAATTATATGTTCTGATTTCTTCTCTGGATAATGGGCTGCCATTTTAGTTTAAGAGCAGTCTTAACACCACTGCCAGCTTAGTTGTCTTCTGCAGTGTAATGAGTTCTTTGATTTTTTTTTTATTTCTTTAAGCATGTGACATAAATAGGAGCGCCGAGAGTAATTCCTGTGGGTTTTATTGTATGTCTTACCCCTTAAACTTATAAAACTATATTTAAAAAAAAAGTTATAAAATTTGTGTTATTCAGTTTGATTGAGTGCCAAGCACTTCTCAATGAAGTTCTGAAGCCAACATTAGGTCCACATGGATGGTGCCTGATGCTGGGTAGGTTCAGAGACCTTAAGGTCTGAATGTCCTGGGCATCCTCCTGCCTGCCCTGCCGAGCCACCGGTGTGCTCTGGGGAGCAGGCTGAGCTGCACAGGATGCTGTCCTTGTGTTGTGAGCAAAGCTGCTGTTTGCAGGCTGGTGACAGCTCATCTTGTCTGAATCGCTGATTCTAAGTAGAGAAGCCCTGTGTAGGTGGAAAAGGAAACAGAAGGATCATGACTTCATTGAGGTCATGTGGAGTAGGATGTGGGGTTTCCTGAATCGCCTTGTGGAGCATTGTTTGTTTGCTGTGCAGCCTCCTAAAGGCCTTCCTTACCCGACCAGGATGGAAAGGGTGGAGAAGAGAGAGGCAAGAGGGTGGGGTACTGCCCAGGGTGCAGAAAGCCAAGCTGGCACCACACCAGCAACCGCAGGGCCTCGCACTGTCTCACCCGAGATGTTCTCAGACTTCAAAGGTCGTAAGTGGGTTTTAAACAGGAAATCTGCTTGCTGAATTCACTTTCAGGAAGAGCCTGCAGCTGAACAGCTGAGCGCTCACCCTGCTTTTCAAGTGTGACTGGCAGCCAACTCCAGAGGTTATCCCATAGCAAGGTCCTCCAGCTAAGACAGCCCAGCTGTCCCTGAAGTACAAACCTGAAAGTCACAGAGGCCGTCCTAAGAGTTAAGTTTGTGGTATCCAGGTTATGCAGGCAGGCAGTGCTGTGAAGGGTCACCCTGGAGTCCCACAGCCTTCTACTGATGTTCTGACCAGCAGTGTAAGGGCTGCCATTGCACATGCGTGTGTCGTGGCAGAGGTGGTGCTGTCCCTGCAGCACCCTGCAGCCGGCTGTGCTGCAGGCAGGGCTGGGAGGGAGCTGTCAGACCAGGTTCCTGGTGCCTAGAGCTGGTACCTCCAGCTGTAACAGTGGCCCAAGCCAGAGACTCATGAAAATTTTTGTTTGGACCTAAAAGGAAATGACATTGTACATAACTGACTGTGTTTTCATGTAAACACACTTCATTCAAGTTAAAGCCCCCTTATCAACTAATAGCTTGACTGCTAATGCTAATATTCTTGTTTCATCTAAATAGCATAATGTATGTCTTGGCCCTCGGTGGAGGGCATAAATCAGTGCTGCCTGTATCGATCTGAACTAAGAAGATGAATGCATATTCAAAAGGAGTAACACACAGTGATCTGTCCCATTCCTCATACATCTATCTCCCTGCAGAGATAACACACACTTAGAGCTCATCAGAAACAGATCTTTGGCACAGAGCATCTCCTGCAAATGTGGCTGCGATGACCAGTGTGCAGATTTGATAAATGTGTGTGCTGGCCCTAGGTTTGCAGGTTGTTACTGTAGTGACTAACTGGCAATCGCAGCAGACTTTACACGGAAGTGTTTTCTGGAGGAGAAGAGGAATTTAGCTGGACTCGAAGCTAATGGGAGAATTTCTTCCAGCTTGAAAGAAATGCAGGCAAGAACTTCCATTTTGTGGTCCTTGAGCTTCAGAATTGTTCGTGTCTGAGCTCTGTATGCAATTGATAGCATTTAATGCTGTATTCCTGGTTGGGAACAGGAGTGATTTGCAGATAGCTGTTGGGTGTTCTGGCTGCGTTCCCAGGAGTTGAAACATGATCTCAAACTGAGCATTTTAGGTGAAAGATGAAAACTTTTATTGGTGAAATAGAGGCCCATGGACCACACTGCCTTCAGCCCAGGTTCTGGGGAAATCTGCAGCACCAGGTTTTGAATCACAGCAGATGGATTCCCTTTAATAGTGTGCAGAGGATGAGCTGCTGCGGGTTGCAGAGAGTTCTGCACAGACCCCTTGTTCTTCCTCGTGTCCTGGGCAGAATCAAAAGAGATACATTTGCTACGTCTGGTCCCAGGAGTAAGTGCTTCTGTTGATCACATTCAGTTGGGAAACAGTTAAAACAGCCAATTGCTGCTGGGAGCTTTACCTGAAAAAATCAAACCACCACCTTTCTAAAAACAATTCAAACATGCTCAACCTTGTGGCTTCAGCAGAAGCAGCTATGTGTCAGGGTTCCCGTGAACTCTGCCTAACGCCTGAGATTTATTGATAACTGAAAAAATAAGGGGCCAGGCCCTGAAACCTGTCCTGACTTAGGCACTGGTCTCAGTATGCTAGCAAGAACCTCAGGGCTGGGCTCAGGATGTTTACTGCTTTTAAAGAGTTCAAGGAAAATGAGCTTGAAACAGTTCAAAAAAGCAACGTGGAGGAGAGAAACCAGGGGTTTTCCTTCTGACTGCCACAACAGCTGTGGTTTGTGCATTACAGCGAGCACAGCACACAGCTGGTGCCCTGCTCCATCGGGCTGCCCAGGCACTCATGGTTCTTCTCCATGCGAACGCCTGTACCTGTGCTCTGCCAGCCTGAGCCCACCTGGCACGGGGTCTCAGTCATGCACCCGCCTGCGTGGGTGGTGATGCCGAGCACAGTGCAGTGCTGCTGTGCAGCGCCTGCTGGCAGGGGCACCTGGCACGCGGCTGCTGCGGGGCAGCTGCCCCGCCTCACTGCGGCCCCTTCTTGGTAACAGCCCAAATGGGGAGGCTCCCGCGGAGGAGAAAGCTCACTTGAATAAAGTTTAGGATATCTCCTGGGATCTTTTGTTCCTCTGTCTCCAGTGACTGAACCTTTTCCTTTGGCAGTGCTTAAAGGAAAGGTTTGATTGGTGAATGTTGGGATGATGTCAGAAGAAGGTGAAAATGATGGTACGTGCTGCGTAATTCTGCCGCACTGTTTGTGGCATATGCTAGCTAGCAGGTACAGAGGCCCTTGAGGGAGGTGTGTCACTCTACAATAACAACAAATCCTTTTTTTTAAATTCCTTTTTTTTTTTTTTTTTTTTTAAGGAAAATGCATGTAATCGAAATGTGCCAAAATGGCAGGAAAATCATCTCATTATTAAAATATAGATTTGTATCTACAAATAAGTATTTAGCTACCCAAGTCTCTTCTTTTTTTTTTTTTTTTTTTTTGGCTAGTCTCAACACACTTTTAAATTAACGAATTCCTTTTAGATAACCTTCAGATAACCTCATGAAAGTTATCTAAATAACCTTTCCACGAGGGGAGCCCACAGCCCGCAGCATGGCTGTGCACCAGCTTCTGGGCTGGAGGGAAGTGAGGCTCTTCCGCTTAAGGCAACCAAGAAAGGTGGAAACACGTTTCCAAAGGTGTGTTAACAGTTGTTGGGAACGAACTGCAGGGAGGTGAAGACTGGATTGAACCAACAGGAATGAGCCTTTGCTGCTCCTTTGCTCTCTGCTCTTTTCCTTTTGTCCTTTTAAGAAAGGTTTGGATGAAGGGGTTTAGGAGAGCTCAGGGGTGGGCAGTGCGTGTAGGTAATGCAGAGTGGTGCTTTGCCCAGCCAGGGAGCGTGTAGCACAGGTGAGCCTGTGCAGATGGGTGGTGGGCCGTGGGCCAATGGGCTTTGCTCAGGGAAGGAAACTTTGCCTCATGCGGGGCAGATGTTGCCCCGCGACGATGCTCAGGGCACGGTCCTGTACTCTGCGTGGGCTGAGCTGCTCTCATCCAACTGTCAGCACAGCTGCAGACCCGGGAGCTCTGTACAGAGGGATGATCTGAGCAGGTCTCATGCACTGAAATCAAAACTGAATGCTGTGAAAACTGAACTCTTGAGTGTTCAGTATCAAGTGCAATGCCAGCCTAGCATTGATTTGCTTTTTTTAGTAAAGAAAGGAAATGTGTCTCCATGCAGGACTGTAATGACAAAAATCAGAGTTGGTTCCTGACCTCGCCCCGGCAGGACGCACAGCTCCCCAGGGCCCCAGCCCAGCGGCTCGCTGGCCTGCTCCTGCGCTGTGATCCAGAGGTACCTGGGGCTGCCAGCGTGCCTGGCATGCCTGGCTGTGCAGCAGGCCCCTCGCTGTACCGTGCGGCCTTCAGCGCCTGGGAACACTCCCAAACCATGGCCTGCGGCCGGAGCCGTGGGGCTGTGCGGCCTGGGCCTGCATCCTCTTCCTCCTGGTGGCTGGTAGTGCAGAAACCCCAGCCCTTGGGATTGAGAGGGGAAACTCTGCAGTCCCAGATGTGCTCCCAGAGAACGAGGGCACTTAAAAAATACACAAACTCTCAGCAGAGTTTAGCTGTCTGTAGAAGAAAACATGACTGTGACAGATGGCTGGAGAATGAGGCATCATTTCTCTTTGATACGAAGTTGCTTAGTCATTGAAATAACACTTGTGTGCGATTTTGTATGGGTAGGGCCTGGGTCTTAAAATGACATCAACCCAGCTTTTAATTTTGCCAGGTGTAAATTGCACCTGCAAATCATTTTGTCTGCAGACTGCAGTGTTTCATATTTGATTTCCTGGTTCCCTACTGGACTGACAGCAGTTAGTTATCTCCATAGACAGCTTTACAGGCACTGTTATTTCAGGAACAAAATTATGGTCTGAAAGCTTCAGACTCGTTTCTGAATGTTTGATGGAAGGGAGGAGTTAGGATGAGCAGGCAATCCACTGTCCATGAAAATCTTTTGATCCCATCCTTCAGTGTGAGATGAGTGCTGGTGATCAGGAGAAAGCACTGTACTTGGCATGTATTGAGTACCTTGGTCCTACGGAGCCGAGGAACTGCAATTTGCAGCAACATCCTTGGTTGCAGTGCTAATATACATTTTTGTGAACCATAGCTTGTCAGTCTTTGCAGTGAGTTTGCTCTTTTAATAGCTTTATTCCTCCCTTTCCTAACTGTCTTCAAAAGCTAGCCACTTACCTAGTCTAAAATTTCCAGTTATCTGACACGTGGGTGTTTCCCTAGTGTGTGGGTACACATGCAGTCAGAGCACTATCAGTTATTTTCCACCGGCATAAAAAATAATTATATTTAAATATAAAGTCTCTTCATGCTTTTTAAGGGGTAGCTGAGGCATAGTTAACTCAGCTGCAGTCAGAATTTTAAAATGCAAGCTTTTCACAGTTTTAAAAAAGCAAGAAAGTATGTACAGCTTTAGTGGATACGCCTCTTCTGTGGGATTTGGATGGAGACCCGTAAACTCATTCCACATTGTGCTCCGACAACCCAGTTAAATGCATCATTAGCTACCATGTACATAGTTTGCATGCATGTTTTGCTTACAGTTTTTTGTTGTTTTAACAGGGCCGCCACGTTAAGACTGGGCAGCTAGCAGCAATCAAAGTGATGAATGTTACTGAGGTGAGTACAGAACCAAAAATCAAAAAGCAATTATCAAGGTGTAAGGGAAAATATAGGATCCAATCATGAGAATGTGGATAGCTTATGAAAGTGGTATGGATTGTAGTAGCTGAGCAGTGATTTTTTTTTTAAAGTGCGGAGAGGTGTTAATACAACAGGATTTCAATTGTACCAGTCCAGTGGTGACAAAGCAATAAGGAATGCATTTCTATATGTTTTGATGTTCTAATGTAATGAAGAGAAACTCTCTTCTTGCTAATTTCTAGCTGATTATCTATTTCCAGAGACAGTGAGTAAAAGATTTCCTGTAGCTCTGCACTGCCTCTGCTGTGTGCTATCACACATCCTCTCCCTTCACATGCCAGCAATTCCTCATTGTAGCTACCGTGACAGCAAGCAAGCAGGAACATGTTAGAAATGCAAATGTGGCACTTTTTTATTGTTATTTGACAGATGAAAGAAGCAGACAGCTTAATTGGCACCGTCGCTGCTCACATTTATAACGTGGTGTCAGTGCTGGAATGGAGTGTCAAAAAAAATTAGTTAAATATTGATTTTTGTTTCTGAGCACAGCCAGTAGTGAAGCAGCTTGCCTCCTTGAAACCATATGCACCTGAGCCCCAGAAGGGCTGGGATGAGCCTGCGTCCTCTTCTTGAGCGTGCTAGAAGTTTGGGTTCCGTGGTGTGCACCTGTTTGCACAGGCAACCAGCTGCCTGTTGTCTTGCTCTGCCAGTATGGACATGGTGCATAAAACTCCAAGATAAAGTTGGTCTTCTTGGGATGTTGTGGTAGGATCATAGCCTTAAGAAACAGGTTTTCTGGGCCAAGTCTGCCAGTGGCACAGCTATGTGGAACATTCTGGACAAGCAAAAGGAAGCCTGTGTTTGTCTGTCTTCTGCTTGTCTTGGAAGATAACGGAGTGAGTTAGTCTGTGTGAGCATTGTCACCTAGAGCAGGTCCAGGCCAGCAGTCTCTGCTGATGGGGCAGGAATCCAGCCCTGAGCAGCAAGTGGTCTGAACTGCACACTGGTTGTTTGAAGGTGGTGCTGCTGCAGCGCTTTTGTGAAGCACATCTAAGGCCTAGTTTGGCTGTGGTTGCTCCCTTGTAAAACAAGTCTTTGTAGTTGGACAGAGAAATCGACAGGATAGATCCTGTGTAGGACTCAGAAGTGGCCCAGAGCTGCTTTACAGACAGCTTTCATGCCTTGCTGGGTCAGCCGGGTCAGCCAGCAGTGCTTGAGGGCTGGCCAAAGATGCCACTTGTGGGCTGTCATGTTAACACCAGTGACAGTCCCTTCCTTGATGAAACAATTGAAGCAAAAACTGAAGGAAGGGAACCTTGGAAAGATTTCCTTCCCTTTGCAATACATAACAGAGTCTCCTTTGTGTATAAGCAACAAAATGGAGCATCCAGTAATGGTTGCTTGCACGAAAACAGAATTTATATGAAAGACAGCCTCGTGGTCCAGCTTTGGGAATTCACATTGCATAATTCTGGGGACAAAACACAGTTGCGCAGGTCTGCTTTACTGCTGCTTTGCAGGCTGGAGAACTGGCACCACCCTGGGGAATCTGTTCTGTGCTTGTGGGGCTGAGCAGCAGTAATGGCCTGCGCAGTTTTCATGTTGAGTCACTCAACACGAAAGCAGTTGTGACAGTTTAAGGGTTTAATAGTGAGCATGTTGGTAAACCACGTCTGCTCTGGGTTACAGCTTGCCTCCTGAGCAGCTCCGTCGGGGCAGGGACTGTGCTGCTGGCCCTCTGCAGCGCAGAGCGGATGGGGTGCCTGAAGCTGGTGCTGCTCTGCTGCTGCAGGAGGACAGAGCACAGGTGCAGCAAGGCTGAGGCTCATACTGATTGTGTCCAGGGCATCTCTGAACCTCACTTCTCTGTCTGTAAAATAGCAGTCACCTTTCTCTGCTTCGCAGCGTGAGGGTACTGAAGCCTTTCACAGCAACAGTGAGTCCAAACTGTAACAAAGAAACCCTTTCAACCTGCAGAAATTCAATGTGGTAAATTCAGAGCCTGCCAAGGATTCAATATTTCTCTTGCACTGTTAGTCTGCTCAGGTTTAAGTTATTTTCTGTTCCTTTGGGCTTGAAAAGCTGGCTTGAGGCACTAAATAAAGTCTTTAAAATATTGAAATCCTCGTCTTCAATGTCCTGCATATAAATTGTGCCTGAGAGAAACATCTCACAGGGAGTTTGGCTTGTGAGAAATTGAAGCTGTCACAGTATACCTGCTTGAGTGGGATGGGAGGCTCCTAGCCCCTCTAGTCATTTTCATCTTTTGATACTGACGTGATCTGATTAGTGTTTCACTGGGAACTATTTTCTCAGGAGTTGAAAATTTCACGCAATAGAAGACANGAGAGAAGGAGAGAGAGAGAAACCAGGACAAATGCAGTCTTATTTCTTCACCCCTGTCCAAAAAAATAAAAAGTGAAGAAGAAATGAATGCCTGGAATGGCCTTGTGATTTGAGTGCCTTCTTGGAAGACTCCGCAGGTCAAGCCTCCAGGAGATCTCTCTTACTCTGTGGGGCAGTTCCAGTTACCAGGTCTGACGGAGTCCATGTCGGTGTCAGTTGGTGGTGATTTGGTCAGCAGCCCACAGCACTGCTCAGTAATAGGTCACTGTTGTCTGACAGAACAGGAGAGAAGGGAGCTGGACAAGGGTATTGATCATCAAGGGAGCCTAAGGTGCTTCCATGCCTCTTGGATGTTCTGCAGTGGGTTTCTCTCCCCCAGCATCCTGTTTTCACTAGAAAATCCAACCTAAGAAGTCTTCCAGCTAGTGCTTCATCATAACTAGTACATTTCAGCCAAATGTCGTTTCACCAAATCTACATTTTTTTCCAGCAATAAATCATTTCATCAGAAAACCACTGCCCGGCTCCAGCTGCAACTGTTCAGCTCTGAGACCTGAGGCACACCGGGATTGGAGCAGATTTGCCCTTCACTGCTGCAAGTTGCTGCCCTGGGCTGCTTTCTGAAGAGCAGCAGCGGGATGTTGTGGTCACTGTGGGATCCTTTGGACATCTGTCAGGGAGTGCTGCAGTGTCACATTTTGCAGGGTACATGGGAAACCTTTGGAATCGTTCAAGTGGAGCTGATGGCAGTGTGTGCTCCTGGGTCTCTCCACACAGGCTGTGCTTCCAGCTCGCTGGCCGTGCCCAAGAAACAGGCTATGTGGAGAGGTGGGATCCTTGCTGCTTGTCTCTTCAGCTGTAGGTGCGGGTGGTCAGGTGGCTCTTCTGCCACAGACCAGTCCCTGTCATTGCTTTCAGGCTTTCCAGGTTGTGAAATAGCATTTAAATGATAAACCTGTCATTAGTACCCCCCAGTACTGAGGAATCTTTTGATGGAGTACTTACTGACTGATGAACTTGATTCTGTCTGAGGTCAGAGGCATCTGCTTTCTCATTCTTTGCTTCCTAATGTCATTTCAGATGGGCCCACATCTTCAAAAATAGCCTTTGATCATGAACCTGTCATCTTTGTGCATGCAGCCCAGAACTGCACTGGTTTGTGAAAGCAAACAGCTTTTTGCGCCTGCACATCTGTGATCTTGTTTCTTCTCTTAAGCACCATGATTTATGAGCAGGTTTCCAGACCCCAGCGGGATGTGGTTGATGGCAGCACTAGCAGAGAGAGGGGTGGTAGAAAATGGAAATCCTCAACACCTTCATGCACTGAAAAGCTAAGGGTGTCTTTGCCCTCTCCTCACCTGCCTGTTTCTATCTTTCACATGCACCATTTGGAGTCTCAGAGGGAGCAGAGCCTTGTTTCCCCTCCAGAAGGCACCAGCACAACCTCCCTTTGATCTGGCCCTGGCTGCATGCAGAGAGAAATACAGCCTTGCTTATGAAGGATTTCCTGCATGCTGTCTGGGAACTAGCTCTGATTTCTCTTGGACACTCCAGATGATACACTGGGTTCATCCTTGCCCTTTCTAAGTTGTGTGATGGGACCCTGTTAAGCCAAAGGTCTTCCTTTTATCTTAATTGCAAACAAAAGACAAATTAAATAACTGATGTAATACGTATGCCTTGAGAACCTGTGTTCAGCAGAGAGGCTCTTCTGAAGCCTGAAACAGCTAATTTTGCTTCAAATTGGGTTATTTTACATTTCTCTTTTCCTAACACTTGAGACAAGTAGGCTTTGGTCTGGCAGCATGTCTCCTATCTATTGAAACTCTTAAGGAAGTTCTTGGCTGCTTCTGTTGGAAATGCTTTTTTCTTGTCAGATTGAATAAGATGAATTGTGAGTTTGAGGGAATTTGGCTTAAGCCTGCCAGGCTTCAGTGTTTTGGTACGGGTAGAAGGGACAGTGCAGCTGGGTTCATACGCAGTCTGTTGCGATGGCTAAAGGGATGTTTCGATGGCAAAGTTACTGGAAAACAGTGAAAAAGCGCAGAAAAATGTCCTGTGGGTCGGAACTATTCTTGCTGCTTCCTTTCTTTCCCTTCAGCTAGTAACTGCTGACCAGGATGTTTTGCAGCAAGGTAAATTAATTTTCAGCTTGGTCTTATTCCTTTAAACTGATGCATGGATACCTCTCAGAATTGCATGTTTCCTATTAAAACATGGGTGTCCAACCTTTTGGCTTACCTGGGCCGCATTGAGGGAAGAGAAATTGTCTTGGGCTGCATATAAAATATGTAATATGGTTAATGTGTATAACTAACAAAACTTATTCTACTTTTTTATATTTTTTATTAAAACATAAAAAGGAGCAACAAAAACGTAAAACTAGTGGGATATTTGACCTTGTTTTTGTGAAAACAATGCAGTGGCAGTGGTTGCTATTCTCAGTGAGTTCTCAAGATGTTCATCAGAGATTTTTGATGGAATTTCACTCTTCCTGTGCTTCATCCTTGCACATAGTTGTTCACAAATGTCCATACTGCCAAAAAGCGATGATGTGAATGAGGCGTGATTGTGACACAAAGGATACTTTTCTTTGCTAAGATAGGTCTCATAAAAGTCTCGTAGAGAGACATGACCAAATTTTTCTTTGAGTTGAATATCTGATTGCAACTCTATACATTTCATTTGAAAATCTGCAGGGAATGTGTTTCTGCTGACTGAAAATGGAGTTGCAAATATACCAAAAAGTTGATGGCTTTTTCTGCAGTCTTGAAGCCTATTTTCAAATTCCTTTCTCAAAACAGAAGGCGAAGCTGCATGTTTTCTGCTGTTCCCAGGACTGTGTTTAGCCAACGTATCAAAGTGCACACAGTTGTTTGCCATACCAGGTGCCAGCACTGCACCGCACCGTCCCCATGCCCTGGCTGCAGCTCAGACACTGCTGGGTGCTGAGCGATGGCTGCGGGCCTGGGGCCGGGCCAGGCTGCTGCCCCGATGGCTCTGCAGCAGCAGGGTATGGGCCACACGTTGGACATGCCTGTATTAAAGCAAATGAGACAGCAAAATCTACAGACATTTCACCGAGTATTGGGCACCATTTTTCCTGGGGACAGTGAAACAAACAGGCTGTTCTGAGGGGACCTCTTCAGACCAGGGTGTTCTTGCTGAAAAGGGACATTTCCGCTCCGGGGGAGGGGGATCATTATAGCAGTCTTCCAGTACCTGGAGGGGCCTACAGGAAAGCTGGGGTGGGACTTTTTGCGAGGGCATATAGTGATAGGACAAGGGGTAATGGCTATAAATTGGAAGAAGGTAGATTTAGACTAGATATAAGGAGGAAATTCTTCACCGTGAGGGTGGTGAGACACTGGAACAGGTTGCCTAGAGAAGTCGTTGATGCCCCCTCCCTGGCAGCATTCAAGGCCAGGCTGCATGGGGCTTTGGGCAGCCTGGTCTGGTGGGAGGTCTCCTTGCCCATGGCAGGAGGGTTGGAACAAGATCATCTCTGAGGTTCCTTCCAACCCAAACCGTGCCATGATTCTATGATTTCCTTATGGAGCAGTTGTTAAAACTTGCATTGCCATTAGCACCACACAGCTTTGGGCAGAGGAGAACGCCTGCCTGAGGTGGCTGAAACAAAGGCTACGAAGAAATTCAGCTAGCGCCAAGCGGTGTCTGGAACAAGATGGCCAGGCCTGCGCTAGGCCCAGCTCACCAGCACTTTGCCAATGTCTTGATGTGGGGCACCACATGGCCAGGTGGGTGGAGTGGGTGGCTGCTGGAAGAGGGAGCTGGCCCTGCCCCTTCTCTAGAGGCTGACTTGTGGCTGAGCGCCTGCTGCTCATCTTGGGTTTCCTTTCAGCTAGACCCTTGGCAGGTCTGGGGTGATGAATCGGCTGGTGGGTGCCCTAAGTGCTTTCCAAGTATTGAAGTTACTGAGTGTTAGGAATATTTTAATTTATTTGAGTCTGGTTAATTTCTCCAAGATTCAATTACTGCGTGCAGGAACCGCAAGCTGGGGAGTTACTGGTCCTGTCTAAGCCCCCTGAGGAGACAATATGACTTTGTTACACCTACACGGGGTCACTTTTGATTCTTTAGCCCAAGCTGGGGCCAAAGGATCGGTGTGACTCCATCCTCAGTTTAAGAGCCTGTCCTTGGACCGCAGTCTCAGAATGACAGAGCAACTCGGGCTGGAGGGGTCCTCAGGTCTCCAGCCCAAAGTGCCTGGAGCAGGGCCTGCCGTGGGATCACGGCGGACTGCTCAGGGCTGGTTCCAGTTGGCTCCTGAATGCCGCCAAAGATGGAGGGTGCACAGTCTCTGTGGGCAGCCCTGCAGCTTGGCAAACTCTGGGCACCTAAAAAGCCTTCTTCCCTCTTCTGCTGCAGAATGAAGAGGAGGAAATCAAGCTGGAGATAAATATGCTAAAAAAATATTCCCATCATCGGAATATTGCTACGTATTATGGTGCATTTATAAAGAAAAGTCCTGCAGGCCAAGATGATCAGCTCTGGGTAAGTGTTCTGCGTTGCATTCACCAGATTTCCGACTCCTTTCTTTAAAGCTCCAGTGTACTTAGCTTGGACCTTGTCTCCGTGAAACTCTGAAGTTGTTGTTCTGAGGAATAACTTATAAAAAAGAAACATCCATCCTCCTTTATGCATCTCCCATCTCCTGTGATTTCCTTTGAGGATGAGTGTAAAGCGTGTGACTGAGGTTCTTGAGCAGATTTGTTGTTAGAGCTTTCTTTTCCCATATTTCCGTTGTTCTTAATGAAGGTGAAAGGGGAGCTTGTCCTCTCCCCTCCTCTCCTTTTTTAAATCACTTTCTACATACTTTTCCAGTTGAAAAAACAAAAAAGCAAACAGAGGACTTTGCAATGAAGGAAACGAAAATGAACTATCTCTCTCTTTTTTTTTTTTTTTTAGGCTGCAAGCATTTTGGAGATCTGCAGCAAAATGAGAAATTCTAAGTTTTGAAAAACATCCCACATTTATTAGTGCTATTTTTGTTCTTGTTTTTCTTCTGATTTATGTTGCTTCTAGAAAGAAGAGATTTACCCTTGACCTGTTATAAGAGAGGAACACTCCTTAGTTTCTGTTTTTAATTTATTTATTCAGTAACGTGCATTGTTCAGGAAATGAGATTTTGCATCATTCAGCACCCAGGAGGGTGGCACATAATTCACTGTGTCTTGATCATGGTGCAGCAGACATCGTGCCTGTATCTCTACTGGTGCCCTGTCAGTGCTGTGGTAAAGGTGCATTGCATTTATCTCCCTGCAGCTGGTGATGGAGTACTGTGGTGCTGGCTCTGTCACTGATTTAGTAAAGAAGACAAAAGGGAACTGTTTCAAGGAAGACTGGATTGCATATATCTGCAGAGAGGTTCTCAGGGTGAGTTGTGCCACCAGAGCTTTGCTGCTCGTTTGGAACAAAAAGACCTTTCCCAGCCTTTGGTCATTAATGTAAGGCAATAATGAGCACTACTGTTTTAAGATTTTGATCCGTGGGGCTTGTGGGCTGTCATCCTTGAGTTCAGAAGAGCCCAAATGTTCATCAGCCTATGTGATGGCTCCTTGACATCTTGTAGTACTCTAGTTAATCCCATTTTCTGTATGAAGAATGCATGGGTTATTGTCTTCATAACAAATAACCATCCTACTCCACATTGTGAGATATTACTATTCATGCTTTGGCTGTTCTTGCTGTGCAAGTTGTTTCTGCTCATAATTCCTTCACCTGCACTAGGGGACCATTTTTCTGCACTATTAGAAGCAACGTTGGCTAAACAGCATCTCAAAATCTTAAAGGTGGCCCTGCTGGGGCAAAATTCCCCAAGATAATTCTTGCAACTATATTTCATCCTGTGTATGCTTTGGGCTTTTCATTGTTGTTGTTTCTGGAAAGTATAGAGGATAAAACAGTTCCTAAGTGTAATCTAGTGTACTAGCCTGGAAAAAAAGGTGAAATCTATCATTTCAAATTCAAAAGCCATTACAGACCTACTGTTTCATCTTCCATGTAATGGAGTTTTACTTATTTTCTAAGTAACAGTAAGATAAATGCATGTTCTGGGATCTGGAATCCAAATAGCATGCCAAAGTAATGCTTGAACAGGGATAAATCTCTGGAACAGCATTGTTTAGAAGAGTGTTCAGTGGAGGACATCAGCCATCTCGCCTGAATTTGGCATTGCATTGCAAATTGTAATAACTATAGCTGGAGATCATGGAGAGAGCTGTTGTGAAACAAAAAAGAAATCCTAATCATCTGGTTTAGTTGCTGTTCTTGTGTTTGTAAGGCTATAATATCTTTGTTAAAGCAATTATGTTAAAACCTTTACAACTTTGCTCTTGCAACTGAAAGTACTAACTGCATGCTTGCATGAAATAAGCAATCAGATTGAATCATCTTCATTTGAAAGCAGAGAATAACTCGTTGCATCTGGATTGAAAATGTTTCCTTCTGAAAGACTTAGGAGTTGAGTGGAAGCTCTGTTTGAAGTCACTAATATCACATTATAGAGGCTAAACATCTTCAGCAAAGTATCTCTTGGCTTACTATAATGTATTATATCAGTGTGTGCTGTTATACCTGTGCTAGTTTAACCACAGACAATTTAAGAAGGAAGGAGGAAACGGAATGTTGCAAATATTAGCTGAATGACAACAATATTTGCTGCATTCAAAATGATCTGAGCGGTGTCCTTGCCCATGGCAGGGGGGTTGGAACAAGATGATCTCTAAGGTCCTTTCCAACCTGAACCATTCTATGATTCTATGATTCTATGATTTTGAACTGTATGTGGTCAATTTACCATTGAATTCAGAGTTTTGCTGTTTTGTTGAATGCAGAATTTAACCCAGTGTGGCTACCCAGATGCTGTCTCTGTACCTTACTAGAGAGCACTCTGCATTGCTCTTCACCTCTTTTGTTTGCTTTTAATACATAGTGTAGAGAGGCATTCCTTGATTCTGAGATAGAAGTAAAAAGTACTGGTGCCTAATTTTCTTCACACTGTACTTCAGAGATGCTCCACTACAATCAGGTCTTCTGTTGCTATCTTCTCTCTTTGCCATAGCTGAGGTCCTCATGCTGCTAATCAGATGTAAAGGACTTTCCCCATGAATGAAGTCTGAGAAGGATAAGAGTTTAAAAAGGCAACAATGCCAAGCTCATGGTAATGACTAATAAGGAAAGTCTTGTTTGTTTATTTGTTTTTTTTAGGGCTTGGCACATCTTCATGCTCATCATGTCATTCATCGAGATATTAAAGGACAGAATGTTCTTCTCACAGAAAATGCAGAAGTAAAACTAGGTGTGTTTTCTTAAATGTGTACTACAAACCTGTTTGTAAAAAATTTGAAATTTCCATGTGAGATGAGGAGGTGATCCAAGACAGCTGACGTGGATTCGCCAAGGGCAGAACGTGCCTGACCAATCTGGGGACCTTTTATGAGAGTGACAGCATCGGTGCTCAACAGAAGGGCAACTGATGTCATCTACCTGGACTTGTGCAAGGCTTTTGAAATGGTCCTGCGCCACATCCTTATCTCTAAATTGGAGAGAGATGGATTTGAAGGGTGGACTATTTGGTGGATAAGGAATTGGTTGGATGGTTGTAGCCAGAGGATTGTGGTCAACAACACTATGTCCAGGTGGAGGCCTGTGATGAGTGGTGTCCCCCAGGGGTCCATCTTGGTAACAGTGATTTCAGCATCTTTATCAACGATGTAGACAGTGGGATTGAGTGCACCCTCAGCACGTTTGCTGATGACACCAAGCTGAGTGGTGCAGTTGATGCAATAGTAGGAAGGGATCCATCCAGAAGGACCTGGAAAGACTGGAAAAGTGGGCCCATGTGAAACTAATGAGGTTCAACAAAGCAAAGTGCAAAGTATTGCACTTGATTGGGGCAATCCCAGATGTGTCTACAGACTGGGAGGTGGACTGCTTGAGAGCAGCTCTGCAGAGGTGGCTTTGGGGGTCCTGGTGGACAAGGAGCTGCATGTGAGCCTGCACTGTGCTCTTGCCGCCTGGAGGGCCAGCAATGTCCTGGGCTGCATCAAGAGAGCGGTGGCAGCTGGGAGAGGGAGGTGATTGTCCGCCCCTGTACTCTACGCTACTCTGCCCTTGTAAGGCCACATCTGGAGTGCTGTGTCCAGGAACGGGGTCCCCAGTACAGGAAACATCTGGAGTTGTTGGAGTGGGTCCTGATGATCCTCTGAGGGCTGGAGCACCTCTCCCACTAGGTAGGGCTGTTCAACCTGGAGAAGAGAAGTTTTTGAGGAGACCTCATTGCGGCCTGCCAGTACTTGAAGGGAGCTTACAAGCAGGAGGGGGGGCCAACTTTTTACATGGCCTAATAGTGGTAGGACGAGGGGGAATGGCTTTAAACTGAAAGAGGGGAAATTTAAATTAGATGTTAGAAAGAAATTCTTTTCTGAGAGGGTGGTGAGGCACTGAAACAGGTTGTCCAGAGAAGCTGTGGATGCCCCATCCCTGGAGATGTTCAAGGCCAGGCTGGATGGGGCCCTGGGCAGCCTGATCTAGTGGGTAGCAGCCCTGCCCGCAGCAGAGGGGTTGGAACTACATGATCTTTAAGGTCCCTTCCAACCTAAGCCATTCTGATTCCATCTTGCCTTGGAAAGAACTTTCAGGAACACAAGTAACAAGTATATCAAGTAGTGCTTATGCTTGTGTTTATAAAATATCTGTCATGTAGAAAGAGGAGAAAATGTGATATATTCTGCAGCAATGTCACTTGCAGGCTGTGGGAAATACAGCTACTTGTCAACAGTCAAACACGGAACCCATGTAGTAAGTCAAATAACTACCAGGTCTTCACAGCAGACTCCTACTGTATGAAGACTTCCAAAAAAAAAATAAAAAAAAGAATAAATTACGCTTATCCATTTTTCTAAGGGAAGCAGGCTCAGCAGGCTTAGAGATTTTCATAAATCTGATGATAGGTGAAATTACTCACATTTGAGAGCTACAACTGAAGAGTAGTTTCTTACTGATACACATCTCTCAAGAATGTCAAAGTGTTTACTCATTTCCTTTTCTAGCTGTGACATTTCATTGTTGACAACTTCTAACTTCGTAAGTCTAAATTCAAGTACATATCTCTCTTGAGGAGGACATGTCTGATATTTTTAGAAGAAATCACAGAGGGTGCATGGCAGCGATTTGAAGAAGCAGTCTCAAGGAGAACACTTCTCTTATTTGGGATGATTCTTTATTCTCCATCTCTTCCTTTGAAACAAATCACTATAGAATTGGAGAAGAAGAATAAACATAGCTTATGGATATCGCCTAGGTTGCTTGACTGGAGCAAGCCAAAATAAGTTAGTTCTTTCTTTTTTTTTAATTTTAAAAAACAAGAATGTTTACAGAGAGGTTTAGCTCAAGTGTCTCTTAAAGCAGTGAAGCTAGGAATCCAAGAAGTCCTCAATCCAGTGCCATTCCATTTCAGTGTGTTATGTGAAAGCACTTTTCTCGTTTTCTATCAGAAGCACAAAAGGTGTGGTGATCCCAGGAGTCAGGTCCAGCTTACTGCTGGAGACAGTTTGCTGAACAGGGACAATGAAAAATGGCGATATAAATGACCATGGTATGCAGATGATCTGCACTGAGAAAACATAGCTGAGAAAATCTGCTCCTTGATGATAGCAATAGGGCTGTTTCCTTTCAGTCCTTTCTTTTTCTTGCTTTTTTTGTTTTATTTTTAATCTTCTCTGTTAATAGCAGTAGCTGCTGTGCCCAGTGGATCCAATTAGTGCATCTTAGAGGTTTGTTGAAAGAAAAATACAATCACATAATTATTGATCGTGTGGACTCTTCTTCGTATCTGAACAAAACCATTTTGCTGTACAGTCCTGATGAAAGTAACATCCTTTCAGCAGAGAGCACCACAGAACTCTCTCATCATAATGAAGCTAAGTTCAGCATAAGCCAGTATGCTTTCCAGCCTGTTGTAAGCTAGAGTTCGAATGCAGGGAAGGAGTTATTTAAAATAGCGCAAGACAAAGTGATTATGACGGTTCTTTTGAACCTTCACTAATGGACATAATAGACACATCCAAATTTGCCTAGGTAGCATTTTTCCATTCCAATACTAGTTAAAAATCTCGAGTCTTCCTCAGTGTAACACTTTGATTAAACATCAGTCATTCCATTTAATTTCAGTTATTGGACAAGATGTACTGTGAGAACTCAGATTTGATATGCATTGTGATCCAAAGGTTTGGTATCTAAGCAGTATGAAAGTAGTTAAGCAAGCACTCTGCCACATGGATGCAACCCTTTATTAATTTATTTACCCTTGCTTGCCTTTCAGTGGATTTTGGTGTAAGCGCCCAACTGGATAGAACTATTGGGAGAAGAAACACGTTTATTGGAACACCGTATTGGATGGCACCTGAGGTCATTGCTTGTGAGGAGAACCCAGACTCTACCTATGATTACAGAGTAAGTGTTACAACACTGCGTAAGGTAGCAAAACACACAAATTGTTGCTAAAATCGTTCTCAAGTACTGCACTTGAAAGGTTCAAACTTCCTTTCTTATGAACCACAATAATATTATAACTGCACAAATAGAAATATTTGTAGTATGTGGGTGGTGGCTCTTTTTAAATGTAGAATTTCACTATGAGTGGTTTTTCTTTGTTTTTTTTTTTTGCACTGTTTATTTTTGAAATACACATTCAAGAACAATAAAATACTGTGCAATAAGATATTGATATATGGAGGTTGCAGGTCAGGATGGAAAAGAAAAGAGGTAAATTCTAAAGGAAAGCTTGAGAAACAAAGTAATGCTAGTATGGCAAGGTATTGCTCTCCTCTGTAACAGCTGTTTTACTCTGTACTCAGTTCTCAGTTGTAAATCTGATCTAGTTGGTAATAATTAGCATAACTCATCACTCATTTATGAGCATGCAGCTGTAAGTGATTTCCCATCCCAGAATGATTTCTGGTCATTCGTGCGATGGCTGAAGAGA
Organism: Penelope pileata; assembly: GCA_013396635.1. NCBI lineage: Eukaryota > Metazoa > Chordata > Aves > Galliformes > Cracidae > Penelope > Penelope pileata. The sequence goes on along the minus strand of WBMW01001316.1, from coordinate 57,323 downwards.
GAAGGCACCTCTGGAAACCGTCCACTCAAACACCTGCTCAAGCAGGATCAGCTGTAGCAGGCTGCCCAGGCTCGTGTCCACTCAGGTTTTGAACATATCCAGTGCTGGAGAGTCCAAAACATCTCTGGGCAATCTGTCCCTGTGTTTACAACCATCACAGTAAAAAAGGCTTTAACCAGAATTTCTTGTACTTTAGTTTGTGTCTATTGTCCTTTCTCTGGCCACCACTGAGAGGATTCTGGTCCAGTCTTCGTTATTCCCTTCCCGCCAGGAATTTGTACATGTGGCCAGGACCCCCCTGAACAGCCCTGGATCTCAGCCTGGAACCTCCTAGCTCTAAGCCCCTAATCATCTTAGCAGCCCTCTGCCGTACCTGCTCCAGCCCAGGTGTGGTCATAGCCCTCCCGATGTGACCACACCAGTGCTAAGACCTAGGGGGGGATTGTCACCTCTCCTGACCCACTAGTGGCTAATGACCCCCTAGTCTTAATGCAGCTGATTCCTCACAAGCAACTTCTCAACCTTTTCTGTTCACTGAGTGAACACATAGAACTTACCTGTTCTTATTATATGCTCTGATTAAGTGGTCCCTGACATCATTTTTGCTCCTGCACAGGCACATACTAATATCCTCTTTATTGAAACACGAAATTGTTTTGTCTTCTGAGGTAACCCACGTGCTCTGCATTTTGGATGCCAACAACAGCTGTCAGATGCTTTTTCGAGTTCAGCTGTTACAATATACTGATGCTGTTCTGAAGAAACTTAGGACTCTTTGTCCTCTGGACTATTTCCAGCAGTGTTGTCATTTGCTTGTCTACCCTGCAGAATGTTTTCCAGGAATGGCTTCCTGAGTAGCCCTTGCCCTGGTTACTCTCCTGGTCAAGGTGTTACTCTCTTGGTCTCTTGATTGCCACTTTGGTCCTCTCATTCTAACTGTGGCTTCACAAATTTTGTTAGAAGATCCTGTTATTACCTCCGTTTTCTGCTGTTTCAGCAGCTATGATTCTCCCTTGCTGAGAACTTCTGTGCTGCACTGGCAGTGCGAAGTCACATTGTGAGTGGCAGTCATGACCGAAGCATATTCTTGGACATCATTTTATTTTTCATACCGTGTAAATCTCTTAGTGAAACTTCAAAGAATGAATCTCATCTTCATTTCCTGAAAACTGTTGATTTTCTTTTCAGAACATGTAAGCGTTCGGAAAGTGCATGCCTACTTCTTGAGGTTTCCTTGCCTTCAGTAGTAAGCACACAGACAATACTATGAGTCAGAAGGTGGCACAGGACTGGTCTTTTCTGCAGAGATTTATGGTTGATATGGTGAGGGAAGTAACATGAAGCCATTCTGTAGTGTCTGTAACTTCCTGCTCTGTTAAAAAGTGATGAAAATGACAACAAACCAGTGACAATATCTATGCATATGTACCTAGTGTACACATCAGTCTTTACAAAGGCTGCTACAATTTTCCTTTTCACCTGACTGCCTCTCACACCTTGAAACATGAAACCAAAATTCTCTGTAGCCTGGTTGTTTTTCCTCTTGTCCCCAGAGCCTGCAATACTGCCTCTAGAAGACTTCCCTAATTTTCTGTCATTTATTTAATGACAGGTCAGGGTCCCATCAGTTTTGTTCTCAGATACCTCTACAAACTATAGCACAAACTGGTTTTCAGCTTGCAGAAAGCAGTTCAGAGCAGCTAGATTGAGAAGGCTCTGTTGGTAAAGTCAAATTTAGGTAGAGTGCTAAGTTGGGTATGAGCTGCTAATCTTTGAAGGTTTGTCTTCTGCTACTTACCCTTTTAAAAGATAATTTCAGAGAAACCCTGCAAGTTGGTTTGGTCATATGCCTCTCATCTAACTACTTTTAGATACACAAATAAAAAGTAAAACGATGTACATGGTTAATCAAGTGGAGCATGTGAAGTTTTTCAAGTCACTGGTTGTATTCCCAATTCATCTTTCATGATCAAAACCTGGCCTTGAGCATCCAGATAAGCTGATAAAGGAAACTCCAGTCTAAGATAACTGACCTGAACATAAACTACAGCATAAAATCTGACTGTGACTACATCTCCTTTTGTGTGCCCAAAAACATGTGAGTGGAGACTTTGTGGTCAGAAAGTCAGACCCTATGGCCAGACTTCAATTTCTGTTCTGCTAGCGTGGAAACTCAGCAATGACTGCTCTGACATAAGCATCAAGACCAAGAATTTTTTTGGCCTGGAGCAGGGCATGAGGCACTGCTGTGTCTCACTGCCTCATGACAACAGCTTAAAGACTGTTAAGATGTATAGTTAAGTGGTGCCTGGTGTATTCTGGCTCTTCTGGGTTTTTTTGAATGCAAAAGATTTGCATTTTGGAGCCGGCTGCTTAATGAGTCAGCTATTCAGAACTGCATGGGAAATGGGAAGCTTCTGGCTATTAGCATGTTTCCTGAAAGCTCAGGAGGGAATGGGAGGGAGCACAATGTATGTTGCTCTTGCACTAAAATGACTTGATCCAAGAGAATTCTAGGGGAACTGTAAAAAATGAAACAAAGGAAAACCCAAACAGCTTGAGTGCTTCAAGTTGTAACGTGCAATGTTTCTTTTTCTGCAGAGTGACCTATGGTCCTTGGGAATCACTGCTATTGAAATGGCTGAAGGAGCTCCTCGTAAGTGTTTTGGTTCAGGGAGGGGGCTCTATGCTTTGTGAACACGTTCTGTATTAAAATAACTCCTGCTTGGATCATGCAGAGATGTACATAGCTCTGGTTCCGTCTGGAGCCTTACAAATAATCTGAATTTTTCTCATTTTGGCTCTTTTGCTTTCCTTCCATCCCTGCCTAACTACCTGTTTTCACTCCTTGATTTCACTCATTTCTTATTGGTTTGGGGTGAATTATCTCGTATAGTCACTTCAGGCCATGACCCTGAGCAGCAGGAGTGTGCTGGGAGACCCTCACTGTCCCCAGCTGTCCCTGTCACTCCTCTGGTTTGTGTCTCACAGCCACAAGGCAGAAATGAGTGGCTGCAGGGTGAGTGCACAGACCTCGCACATCTCCTGTTTCTGCAGAGAACCAGTTCTTTCACCCCTGCACCCACAGAGCAGATGTGTTGTGAGGATATACATGGTCACTGCTGAGAGTACAGGAGATGAAATAAATTATACTCTGGCCTGGGCTCGAGAGCACATAGGCTGTGTTTTAAAAACACTCTTGGCTGTTTTTCTGTCAGACTTGGTTTTCAGCAGTGCTCCAGAGCCAGCTGGAGTTCAAGAGCTCTTTCGCAGTGCTCCAGCCTGACTGAAGCTTAGTCCCGAGACATGGGTCCGTGCGGAGCTTTCTTTGAGAGAGATTTTGTGGCTTCACATGCTAATTCCTCATTCCAATTGTATTTGATGTAATGTTTTGGCAGGAGAGGGTAATAGATTATATTCTATTGCATTGTGTTGTTTTTTTTCTTTTTTCACTTGTGCTACAAGAGATTCTGGGACCCATAGCTAGAAACCAGACTTCTTTGGCCTGCCACCCCCACAGTATTCCAAGCTATTGAAAATACAAAGGAAAAAGACCAGAAGACAACTCAGATGTGAGAAATGATGGCAGGCAGCTACAGGCAAAGAAATAAATAGAAGGCAGTAAAGGCGTAGCCAGACTGTAGTCTTCTCACTGTTACTAGTTCTGCAGTGCTGTAAATCTATTTCTTTGAAGAGAATTATTGCTGAACACCTGTACATCATGAGAAACCAGCCTCTGCACAGATCCTATCAGTTGTCATTCAGTAGCTTTGTTTTGTGAAGATTTCTGACCCTCAATATTTCTCTGTGACAGACAGGGACACATCCATAATTCCACACAAAATTTCAGGGGTATATGAGATATTGTGGTATTTGCTTTTTACAAAGTTCTTTATAGTTTTAACTTTCTATATCAGTAGCACTAAACAGAAGTACATTGGGCTGGAGAGAAACCAGCATCTGAATGCATGAGTTGGATCTGTTGCAAATTGTCTAATAATGGTGCTCATGCCCCCGAAACACAGAATAGATGAAATATGTGGTTAGCCATTACTCTGCTCCAGTGACACAGTTTATAAGCACTCCAATTCACATCACATTTTCACATCCTTCTTTTTGTCTTATGTCATGAATGATACAGCTAAGAGCTTGATGAAAATTTGGCTTATTGTTTATCTGAACCATGAACAAAGCATATTAAACCAGATACATATTTAAATCTCAAATTTAAACTCTGTTTATGAAAAATTACCACTTGACTTACTAAAGATGTGACCTTTACTAATGTCCTTTTGAAGCCTTACATATAAGAATAAAGTTGCATCATTACTGCTGTGCAGCCTTTCTTTCAACAAAATCTTGTTCAGCTGGCAGTAACTGTATTGCCATGAAAGCTTTCTTTGTACTCTGAGACTTAATTTCTTGGCTGTTGCGTGAATTCCACTGGCTACAACAAGGTCCTGCAGCGGGTGCTGTGCTGTAGGAAGTGGGAGAAGTGAGTGGGTCTGCCTGGGTGAAGGTGGTCAGGCTGGGGGATGTGTACCCTTAACTGTGTGGTCTCCTTTGCAGCCCTGTGTGACATGCACCCCATGAGAGCGCTCTTCCTCATCCCACGGAACCCACCCCCGAAGCTGAAATCCAAAAAATGGTAAAGAGATGTGCAAAGTGTAATTTTTGCAGCATTGGGCTTAGGTGGATTTTGAGCTCTTTTGTCCAAGAGACCATAGTCTCGTTACATCCTGCAATGATCTGTGATGTCTTTCCTCTGTTATTTGCAGTGCTGGGGAAAGCCGCAGGTGCAGAAGTAGTTTGCCTTTGGGAAGCAACCTCATTCTTTTGATCTCTGGCTAAACTGCAGCAGTTGTTGCAGTCACTGAAGGATGACATGAATGGCTGCAGTTTCAGTCCCAGTGCAAAAGGAAGCCTTGCAAATGTAGTGCTTTCCATCACTCTAGGGTGGTGCTTGGCACTCAAATTGAAAAGGCTTATTATTTTACCCTGTTTTTCTATCTTTTTAAGGTCCAAGAAATTCCTTAACTTTGTTGAAAACTGCCTTGTAAAAAATTATTTGCATCGTCCATCCACTGAAACCTTGCTTAAGCACTCTTTTATCCGAGACATGCAGAATGAACGGCAAGTGCGCATCATGCTGAAAGACCACCTGGATAGGACCAGGAAGAAGAAAGGAGAGAAGGGTAATGTGGCAGGAAAAAAAAAAGACTGCAGGTAGTAGCTCCTCTTTTGATTTTTGGCAGCAGAGTGAAAAGCAGATGTGCCTGAAATACTGCTACCACAAAAACTGAGAAAGCTTTGTTGCTGATAGCAGTGGGCCATTTTAAACATCACTTTGCTAAAGCCTAGGTCCACAATGGTATTTAAGTGCCGAACTCTTTGGAGATTGACTGATGCTGATCCATGGAACACAACTTGAACGCCAATGTGACTGAGAAGCCTGAGTAATGTCTCGGCCTCTACTTTCTTGAGTATCTAAGCTGTACTCAGTGAGCCTTTCCTAGTCTCTCAGTTCATCTGTCCATTCCTGATCCCTTCCTATGGGAATGCAGGAGGTAAGTTAGTTATAGGTCATGAGTTCTTTGGACACAGAGTACTCTTTAAGCATTTTTTGGTGAAATGCACGAAAGAGTCCTAGAGAAGGCTTCCAACATCCAGTCGCACACACGAGTGTAATTGTCTACTACACCAGAGATGTGAAGTGAAAAACAGAATCTAATTTGGTTCCAAATAGTTCCTTACTATTCAAAGCAAAACCTGCAAGAAGCAGTGTTGGAGTGGGAATGGTGCTTGTGTCAGTGCCTGCATGCCGCAGACTGATGGGCATCAGAGAGAGCAGTAGCCTGCTGACCCGTGGTTATCCCTGCCCTCTCTCCTCTCCTCTCCCTCTCTTGTGTAATGGCAGGGGCACTGTGAAGGTCAGTGACTATGAGGGCAAACTCAGAAAGCACTGCAGAGTTGGTAAATTACTTACAAATTCTTAGGTATTGATTTGACAACCAGCATATTTGTGCCTAAAGTGAAATTGGTGTTGCAGTGTGAATTTACTGACTCCAATAGTCATTGTAAATCTACCACCAATTTCAGCTGTGGATCTCGAAGCACATTCAAATGGAAAGATCAAGTTTTGCAGAAATGCACTTGAGGGGGTAAAGATGTGGTGATAGCAATCACATGTTGATAGGTAGTTACAGTTAGGCCTGAGAAGTGCTGTTTTTAATCATAGCTCCCCTGAAAGGTAGAACAGCATGGAATGCAAGGCTACACACTTCAACAGATTGCCGTCAAAAAGAGTTAAGTCCCACTTTGGTCCTACTCTGTATTGTTGGCTGTATGGCATGTTAATTTGAAATCCTCCCTTAAGAGCTACCTCTACGGTGCTCTTGAAGAGAACTTCAAAAATAGGGGCCACCTTCTCCTGAACTGCTGTGTTAAAACTGACATCTCTTGATTATCCCCATTAAAATTATTCATTTTAGTACAAAAGGAAACACAGATTTACTGAAGGCCTCAGTTTAGTTATACAGAAGGCATACAATAGCAGAAAAGGACAGTATAAGTCTTTTATGCTGAATCTACATTTATGTGTGAAATAATGCTGCTGCTAATCTTGTTATGAGGTTTGGATATCTCAGTAGGCTTAGACTAGAGTATTGCATACTGTAAAAATAAGTTAGTTTTGCAAAACTGACATAGCTAATGAAGGGGAAAAGTGAAAATATATGAAGACCTCTGACCCATGGTCTGAAGTAGGCTTTGCATTGCATACCTGGATATCTTCTGCTGCATCCACCCAGCCTCTTAGTGTAACCTGAGGCTTTTAAATTCCTGGTGAGCTGCATGTAGTTCAGTTTGAGTGCTCAGAAGGGAAGTTCAAGATAACATCATAAATAACACCGTCCTCCACTGGCATTTATTGTTCTCTCTCTTTTTTAGTAGAAGAAACAGACTATGATTACAGTGGAAGTGAAGAGGAAGATGATGAGCTGAATGAAGATGAAGGAGAACCAAGGTTAATTTTATGACTAGAATATAAAATTTGACTGGCCAGGCTGTTCCCAATGAAGGCAGCTCTCCTCTCACAGATTTGCTTTCTTACCTTACTCTAAATCCCTTATCTCCTGTATCCCCTCCGGTAGCTTTAACTGTTTTGTAGGTATTGAGAGATCTGTAATAAGCTGCTGCTTCATTCCCTAGGAGCAGAGAGGAAAGTCTCAAATGAAGGAGCCAATAATCAGCTTCAGGCTGCGTTGTAGCACAGTAAACGCGGCTGCATGGTCAACGTGGCAGAGATTTTTTTGGAACATTTTCATTTGCTAACGCAGGACAATGAGCAATTCCCCGTACACCTTGTATCTCTCTGCTTTACTGTTATGTTTAATCATATGGAAATTTGCCTTTCGTTTCAGCTCCATTGTTAATCTCCCGGGGGAATCAACTCTCCGTCGTGAGTTTCTGAGGCTGCAGCAGGAGAACAAAAACCGTTCTGACCCTCACCACCAGCAGCAGCAGCTGAAGGACCAGGAGAAATACAAGAAGCAGCTGCTGACAGAGCGGCAGAAACGCATCGAGCAGCAGAAAGAGCAGAGGAGGAGGCTGGAGGACGTAGGAACTGGCTTGTATTACTGTTCCACATCCCATCACAAATAAAAAAAAGTGCCTGCAGAGTGTAGGCTTTGAAAGGCAAGAGGGTTGTGCTAAATTGTCAGCACAACCTGTCATGTAGTCTGCAGCATTGGGAGAACTGTGTCACTGTTGAACACAATGATATTAAGTGATTTTAAAAGGGCTCTGTCATTTTTCTGCTGACAACCTGCCCTGAGCTTTGGGAGCTGCGGATGCAGGGTGTTTTGCCTGAGTTTGGCTGTGGAAGCCCAGGCAGATGAAAGGGGAGAGGTCCTGGTTTCTTGTGCATTGCTCAGTTCAGAGTCTCTCTTCCCCATCCAGAGTCCTGGCCCTGCTTCTTTTTAAGATGTTACAAGATAGCTGCCTTCTCAGCTGACACATTGTGATGTTGCAGGCATTGCTAAATCACCATTGTGTCTCTTCTCAGGAGCATCTAATGAAATTCAGGCATTGTGCAAGCACTCCCAGACTGACATTTCTGAAGCATAATGCTGTTCCAGCAAAACTGAGGGACTCTGGAAAAAGCCTTCCTTCTCAAAATGACAGAAGAGCATTTGTCATTAGATTTGCTGCCAGCCACAACATAGAGCTCGGATGCCTGCTTAAATGAATGGCAAATCTGCCCCTAGCTGCCAAAAGGGCAAAGGTTTTGCTTCAAGTTTGATAGTCATTGTGGTGGCAGTTTGTGGCTGTCTGTTCCTTCTGTGCTGTCATCAGGTATCTCCTGTTACTGACTGCACCTCTGAAAAGGAGCCTTGTGATTAATGAATGCTGGCATAAATAATTGGTGGTTACAAAAGGAAAACAAAATAAGTACTGTTATTCCCTGGCTCTCTTCCAGCATCAGAGGCGAGAGCAAGAGCTCCGAAGGCAGCAGGAGTGTGAGCAGAGGTGGCGAGAGGCTAATGATGTTCAGAGGAAAGAAGAGAGAAGTAAGGAAGACAAAAGGGCTGTGGAAGATGATGGACGGTTCATAGTAGATGGGCAGAGGAGATCAGAAAAGAAGCAGGTGTGAAGTGGGGGGTTTACTGGCAGCAATTTGAAGCTCCCTGTTCCTGTAGATGTTGTCTTTCTCAGTTCTCTTTGGGTTATTGCCATCTTCTGAGTCACAGACCAGAGAGGGCCTTTTTAATGCTTTTACTGCATTTACTCTTGTTCTCACATGCAATCTTCTTCGGAAATAACGTACGGGCTACTTACTGAGTCACCCCCTGAGCTCCAGTAATGACATGTCCTCCCCCTTGAGGATGGCACTTCTGTCCCTGCTCTTTCTACTTGCTGAAGTTGCCTTCAGTCACTTTAATCTGATTTAAAGTATCTTTACCCTGAAAGCTTCCAGCATGAGCTGAAGTTAAGCTTAAATATCGAGAGCCTCCAGTTCCGCTTTGAGTTGTAGAAAGGGCAGTCTCTTTCTCACAAATAAAAATGAAGTGGAGCTTACTTTTAATGCTGAAGTCTCATTGTCAAGTCTGGCACCTTGGTTGCAATGTTTTTGTAAAGTTGCAGCAGACAAACTGATTCATAATCAAGTAGAAGCATGGAGTGTTTGATCAATATATTGTTTGTTGTGCTGTTCCAAAAGCCAGTTGGAGTCATTTTATGCTTTCTTTTCTTCAGAGCTGTGGCTCTTCTGTCAGTCCTGCTGCAATTGTGCTCACTTTGCTCTTTTGAAAAGCCTGTATTTCCAGCAGTCACCTCAGTTGTCCTCCAAGGCATTGTTCTCTCTGACGTTCATCACTCTGCTTTCAGAAAAAGGTGGAAGACATGCAGCACAACAGGAAGGGGCATCGGACACTCCCCAAAGATCAGACGCAGCTGTTGTCTCTCCAGCATGACCACAAGCAGCAGCAGAAGGAGCCTTCCAAGAGTTCAAATTCAGCAGCACATCCTCTATCAAGCAACACAAGCAAAGAGGTACCAGCTCAGCAAACGTAGTGTTTTGGTCCAGTTGCAGTTTATTATGCTGTGGTGATGCTGAAGTAGAGTACAGTCTGATCTTTAAATCTACAGCTTGACCTATGTTTTTCTGCACACTAATGCTACAGTAAAGCCTTTGGTCTCCATTAATCTAGAGGATAAGGAAAGGAGGGGTTGGCCTCTGTCACTCCTACTCAAGTTGAATGAAGCGTTTGACTGAGGTGAGCTGGGAATCACAATCCCCCTGGTTAACCAGCTGTTGTACTCTTATCTCGCAACGAGGAATGAAGTAGGGTAGTGTCATCTGAAGTTTTAACAGGTGTCTTTGCTTGACTTCAGGATTCACAAAACTGACCCAGACAGTTTTATCAGAGGCGTGACACTCCCAAGCACAGATCTTTGTGTCCCTGATGTGAGGTTGTGATGCCTTTTCATGTTCTTTATCTCCTGGGATTTTAGGTGGCTTAGATTTGATGAATAAAGGATAGCCACGTACAGTCCTTGATAAGAGTTCTTATCCATTCCACTCTTTCGTCAACTCTGAAATTTTCTGTAATCCAACTTGTTCTACTTACTGTTGCCGTACAGGTAAAAGCTACAAGTCCATTTCACAGATGTTATCTCACCGCTCCTAGCACTTACTTTTCTTTTTGAGATACCCCCAGTATGCAAGCCTGTTTCTTTAGCTGGTGTGATTTCACGTTACTAAAGCGAGGACTTGGCTTGATCAGTGTCAGAGATCTCACACAGCTTGCATGTGCCTCCTCAGGGTGGCTGTGAATAGTAGGTGGTAGTGTCATAGTCTGTGCATTCCGGCAAAGCATCCTCCAAAAATACCCCAACAAAGCATGAGGAGGACACATGCATAAGTTTGCAGTAGGAATGCAGAGCACTGCTTATTAGCATCTTGCTGCAGTTTTTAAGCAATTTAATTCTGAAATAAAATATTACTAGTTGCAGGTAAGTTAGGCACGAGTGGAAGCAAAACAGTATGAAAACTAAAGGGAAATCACATCCACAGATTTGCCTACCTTTTAGGTTCACAGCATCGTACTGTTATCATCATGGCTACCATAACATACTTCGGTTTTGAGGACAAATTCTTTTACGATATTACTTATTCCGTCTCAAAACTTCTTGGAAGACAAATCCTTCAATTAAAATCCTAATTAATGCAACAGGGTTGCTTTTTTACTTTTTTTTTGGAGTGGGGGAAAGGGGTGTTGAAATTTCGTGCTTTATAGTTATGTCAGCAGACATGACTATTCACAGCAATTCAGAAATGCTTCAAAGTTTTGACTGTTTTTGACAGTGATAATTCAGTGAATTTGTTCTTGCTAATACAAATCTTTACCTGTTTATTAGCCAAAAATATGCCAGTTTCTGCACTGCGAGAGATCTGCACAGAGGGAGATGCAACCTCTTCTAGAATGAGTTTTTTTTTTCCATAATTTTTAGGTCTTGGTAGCATTTGCAGGACCAACTATTGATATAGGAGAACTCTACAGAATTACTGTTGAGTTGAAGCATGAAAAACAAACAAAAAATATCCTGTAGCCTTCCAAAACCTCAATTTTAATGTTTGGGGCCGCAGAGCCTTTGCTTGGGAGTTTCTCATCTTTGCCATCTCACTCTGCCTGTGGCAGGCAGGTCGCGACAGGTTTTCACTGGTGCGTGCAGATGTGAGCTCGCTCCCTGTGCTGTATCTGATCCATTGGGCACTGCGGCTGGTGAGTTGAGGAGAGGGCTCACCTCGGGCTTGGTGCTGCACCATGAAGTTCATTCAGTGCCTCGGTGCCTGTGCTGGGAGCCCAGTGTGTTGGCCGCTTGAGCTTGCATCTGGATCATAATGCATTGCATGCAAATACTTTTTAAGAGCAGAGGTGGTAGTTAAATTGTCATTTCTAGTTTAGTGAAACCACTCTGATTTTTACATTTACTTTCTTCCTCATGGTAAAATTTGCCTTTGCCTTTCATTGTTAGAAGTTGTAAGTAATGGAAATCTGGCCCCAAAGTAACATAACGTTCACCAGAGCTAGAATTTCTTGGTATTTGGCTGTAGTTGTTTGTTTTAATACCTTTTTGGTTGTTTTCCCTCTGACCCTAGTTAAGATCTGTGAGATTAAGGGGAATCATTTTCCGTCTCCTCAGCAGATTCGTAGACTGTATTCAGAATATGCTTAGTATCCTGATGTAAGCACAAACATCCAGATGCTGTGAGAGACACTGTTAAGAATGTCCACCCAGACAGAGACAACTGGGTATGAGATGTCATTAATCTCTTGCTTGTGGTGTAGAACTGCTCCTAGACTGCTAAATCAGAGGATGTGCTAAAGATTTGTACTACAGAATGGGAATTAATCACGTTGAACGAAACTGGAAAGAGCAGTGGGGTCAAAACCGTAGGATGGAGATTTTGTAATGAGCCGTGCCCTCAGGAAATAGAAGGACGTTTTTTCCTCCTAGATTGTGTCTCTCAGTCTTTTCCATAGGGCAGTTAACATACCAAACAACAGAGCATTAAAAGTGTTTCAACACAGAAAGCTGCTTGCAGTCAAGTCAGTGTTGTAAAAGAGGGTAATAAATGCACAGCAAAACAGGTTGTGTGCTGTCAAAAGCAAGCACATGCAGAGAGATGGTTACTCCCAGCTAAAATCCCAGCCTGCAGCAAATGGAATGGCCTAGAATAAATCAGACTGCAGCTCAGCACATCAGGTGCCTCTTGTCCTTCCACAGTTTGGAAGCTTAATGAGAAAGGTAGGGTTGCACACGGAGAGGCACTGCTGGTGCATACTGTGCCAGGGCTGACTTCTCTTCAGCAGGGATGTCCATCAGAGTCAGTGCAGCTCTGTGCTGCTGTTGGAGACCATCCAGGCTGTGAAGCTGAGCACACAAGATGCCTCTTCTTTTCTCCTTTGCAGGCTGAGGACCGAAGAAAGAGAAGTGATGACATCCAGCCATCTCTGCAGTGGCCTGCGGGGCTGGGGCACGAAGCCATGCCGCAGGCGAAGGTGGGCTCTGGCAGCAGCTCCAGCCCCTGCACCCCTGCGCTGCAGAGAGCCGTCGTGGTGCAGGTAGGGCTTTGGTGCAGGTATGGCATCACTGCCATCACGGGAGCAGGAGGCACAGGTGGTGCCTGAGGGAGCGCATGGGAGACCTGGGTCCCTTCACTCCTGGCATAAGTGATGGAGGCCTGTGACAGTCTGCCTCAGATTTTTAGTGCCACCATGTGCTGCTAAGTTACAAGTGGAGTTATACTTAGGCACTGCAGCTCAGGTTTAGATAACAGTTATTTTTATATCCTTGATGTCTGACTGTGCTGATTCTATGGTGTTACTCTTAGGTGTTTCATAAAAAGCCCGAATGACTGCGCTGTTACAGTCCCTGGATGATGTATTAATATGGTGACATAAATGTATGTGGCATATCACAAAACAAGTCTAAGGCCAGAATTTGTATCCCTGAGGACTAGGTACACAAGCAAGATTGTTAGTGGGCTTACGAAATAATTTGGAAGTATATAGAGATGGAATAAGGATGAGTTACCAATGCAGATTTAGGTTTTGCCTGTGGGTGGAGCATGGCAGGCCTGTGAAGTCCCATTCCTAGTCTTCAGTTGCTGCATCAGCACAGTACCCTCACACTGAAGAAGCAGGTGGTTTCAACTGCAGATGTAAGATCCATGGACCTGTGAATGAGATAGTACTTCAAATGTGCATAAGAGACTCCTTCTGGGTGCAAAAGGGGTTGTCCTGTGTGTCCTGTGTTGTGCACATCCATTGTGCCCTAACAAATACACTGTGCTGTGGTGGGCCTGCAAGCTGACATGATCTCATTTATACATGCGACTCTGTGCTTGTTGAGATGCAAAATATATACATACTGTCATGTCATCCCTCCTCCCAGACTGAGCTCCTCTCTTGTTCTAAGGTGCTTCTAAGTTTTCTCCTTTTCTTGCTTAGCTCTGCATCTTCTGTATGCTTCTGTCACTTTGACAGAAGTCACCCAGCAGCTGTCACTTAGAGGTGTCAAGTCGCTTGAAAAATTTCAGTACTAGAGGTAGAAGAACCTAAACAGGTCGCTCTACCTATACAGTGAGAACACCCTGAGGAAGTTCTGTATCAGAATCCTTCTCAAAGCATTTTAGCTCCTACTATTTCTACCAGCTCTGGGAGTGCAGATTCAGGGTCCTTACTGTGCCCAAAAACTCAGCTTCCTTTCAACATCTTACTCTTTGGCAGTGTTTGAAATGAGTAGCTTAGACTGCAGTTACTTTTTTCTCTCAGAAGGGACTGTAAGCATGTGTGAGCAGAAGAAAAGCAAGACAGCAAATAGAAACTGAATAAACTACTGGAAGTGTGAGCGCAGCTCATTCTATATAGAAATCTCCACTTGCTTTGAAAAACATGCAGTGACAGGTATAATCTTACTACTGTTACAGCCCCCTGCAGCAATTCATTTGTGCATTTGTACACCCCCTTAGCTCCTCAGGGAGGATATACAATCGTAGTGCTGGACTTATGGCAGCGCTCAGTTGTGCTGGATGCCTGATGCAGCATCTGACTGTCTCTCTGGTCACTTCCGTGTGGTTTAGCTGGTGGTACCCATGACCAGGTGCTGTTTGGATGAGGTCTGGGTGCTGCTGTGATGTCTGATGGCCTTGTTTCCCTGCCTGTTGGATCCTGGAGCTGAAGGGGGAAGATCAGACAGAGGAGGGGTGCCTGGATTATTAGTGCCAACCCAGCTGCTCTGGGAGCACAGCATGCTGCCTGGCCCTAGCAGCAGGGTGGGCCCTTGGGCCTCTTTAAGGCCACCTGCAATTGCAGATTATTGCTATGAGGTGCTATCCCAAGCTTTCCTTAAGCTTATTGCTAGCCACTGAAATCTTGCTTGGCATGAGCTTTGTGTGAGTATCCTGCGTGAAAGGTACGATGTGCCTTAAAACTCATTCCCCGTTGATCTCAGTGTGTCCCAGCTCAGCCCTTCTCGTAGCACCCCTGGTGTTCTGTCTTCTCGTGCTGTATTGCTCAAAGCACCCCATGCCTCCTCCTGCCCCCAGAGCCAGAGCTCCCACAGGGCAGGCTTCCTGACCGAGTGCTTCCGTGTGTGCTCTAGTGAGCTGGTGCGAGGCAGGTCGGAGCTGGCTGATTGCCTCCTGAAGCCCAGGCCTGCCTCTGCCTTTCCTATTCAGGTGCCATTGTCTTGTGATGATGGAAAAATCAACACAGACAGCTGTCGGGAAGGGAAAGGCCCCATTTCACCTGGTAGCATTACCCTGGGAAAATATTAGTGTAGCTTCTCACATTCTTTTTTCTCCACGGCCCATTTGTCGTTTTTAAGTCACGAGTTTTGTGACTGAGCTAAACTGATGGTCTGGCTTGTAGCATTGACTCCCTGGAGAGCTGGTGCAAGGTCTGCAAGAAGGACATGTGCCTTAGCCTTAGACAGAGGCTGGCAGCTTCCTTGAGGTGAATATTTTGGCCCTGTAATAGAAGCTGTAGAACCCATCCTTTATTTCAGGGCATCTGAAATTCTGCAGGAGTACAGTGGCTGTACAAAGAAGAGCCCTGCCCTGTTACAGGTCACTCTGTGGGTGAAGGAACTGCATCCCAGCCTGCCGGTGGTCCCGACTCCTGGGTCACCCAGGATAAGTCACTTCATCCCTTTGCACCATGCTGGTGCTAATCTATTTGGTAGCACTTGGGAGCGGTGAGGAATGAAGTATTTATCTCCCTCCTTCACATTCCCTGACAGAAACTACACTCTAAAAGTTTTACACTCTGTTAAGTGATAGCATTACTTAAGGCTAATAGCAGTGAGCGAGTTGCAGTCGTTGCCATGTGATTTTGCTCCCTGCTGGCAGCTGCCCTGTTACCCACTCAGCTCAGTGGTCCAGCAGGTAGGGACCGTGTGGGCGAGCAGAACCCGATCTGTGCTCTTACCTCCTGTGTTAGTGTGGAAATCAGATGAATTTCAATGGGTAACTTATAAATCTTCTGAAGGGTTGTGTTTCCTTCTGCTGGTTGGCAGCAGCTGTTCATGCTAATCGCTCTGTTCGGAAATGCTGCCTGTATTAACTTTATAAAGTGAGAAGACAGTATGAATGATGGGCCAGTTAGTCACCCAGAGAGGCAGAGAGTTGCAGCAATGTGCTTGTAGAGTTCAATATGTGAGTGCCTTGTTGATTTAAACTAAAAGCGAGCTGCAGAGTTAAAATGCAAGCTGAATTCATCACAGATGTCTGTGCTGAGGAACTTCCAGCCATGTTTGTGAGAGAGGAATCATCTGCGTCATTGCTCTGCTCAGGCAAAAAAGACTTGACTTTAAATGATCCCATTCTATGAGATCATGTGAGGGGCAGGGAGCATGATTTCTCAGTGTCTTTTATCTGTCTGGTGAGGGAAATGTGAGAAATTCCCAGATCAGAGCATGTCATTTCATAGAATCATAGAATCATAGAATGGTTCAGGTTGGAAGGGACCTTAGAGATCATCTTGTTCCAACCCCCCTGCCATGGGCAAGGACACCTCCCACTAGACCAGGTTGCCCAAAGCCCCATCCAGCCTGGCTTTGAATACTTCCAGGGAGGGAGCATCAACGACTTCCCTGGGCAACCTGTTCCAGTGTCTCACCACCCNTCGCCCTGCTGGCCACGCTTCTCTTGATGCAGCCCAGGATCCCGTTGGCCTTCTGGGCTGCAAGCGCACACTGCCGGCTCATGTTGAGTTTCTCGTCAACACACACCCCCAAGTCCCTCTCCTCAGGGCTACTCTCAAGCCATTTCCATCTGCTTTGTACCAGTCTTGTCTTTGGTGACTGCAGCACGGTAGTAGATGGGGCTCTCTGGCCGTGGGATGAGCCATTCTGGGCTGCCCGCAGGATTTCACAGACTGTGAATAAAGCCACTGAGGCTGCTGCTTTGCCCAGTGTCTCCCAGTGTCTGAGGAGAGGAGAAATTAAGCCCACATCTGAAACAAACTCATTTTTTCATTTTTCCATGGTTTTCTTGTAGGATTTGCTATCTGGTTCTCCTCTATTGTCTGGAGTAATGTGGTGAAAATAGAACAAGAAAGCTAACAGTATTAGAATAATCAGCTGTGCGTTAGGTCTTTGACCCAGTATCCCAGAGCACACCTATTCCTAAGTTTAAGGCAATCCTTTTCCTTGTGCTGTTTTGTAACAGCAGTTGCACGTACCTACCCATATATGAAGATTTAGCTCAGACTCGTAACTTGGATGTCCCCTCAAAAGCAGTGCAGCCTGTCTTTTTAAAACTTCTTGCTCTTGTATCTTTTTGATCTTATCAGTCTTTTGCACTATATAACCTTATATCATAATTGTTAGCAAGCAGAAGGTCTTTTGCCTTAGCTCTATGAGGTGTGCCTTTGTAGTCTGAAGGCACCTAGTAGGTAACACATTGGCTACCTGTGCTTTCTGTGCACGAGAGGAGCAGCTGTTGTTTTAGTATTTCTTACAATAAAAACAATTTGAGGCTCAAGTCTGTGTAGTTTAGATTCATTATTAGCTGTATTTTTCATTGTTGGCAGTTTTTTTTGCCATATAAATAATTTTATCTGTAGAATCTTAAGGGAATAGCAAACACTGATTTTGGGGTTATCTAAGACATTTTTGGTTTGCTTTGGAATTGTAAGGTCTTTTAAGTCCTGCAGAAATCATCCCAGAAACAGGCAACACTTCTTGGCTTTGTGTGGAACTGGAGAACAGGTCTGTCCCTGCCCGAAGAAGGTACCCTCTGCAGAGGGTGTGGTTGTAGTTCCATTTTTTGGTCACTTACATGTGATTCAGCAAAGCTCATCCCCGCACTTAAGCACAAGTAGTTTTCTAGTACTCTGCAGGACTCAAAAGCTGGAATTTAGGAAGAAATTTAAGTATCTTGTTGAAAAACTGGCAAGGAAAAAAGTCTTCCTATATTCTGGTAATAATACGCTTGCTATAAAACCTATTCCTGTGCCTAAGATGAGCCACTTCAGGTGAACACTTCGCTGTTAAAATAATTCTGGTTAACTGAAAACTGTTATTAGTGGCAATCATGTCAGACAAAAGTGATTTTGACAAAATGCAAGGATAGGAATTATGAGATGTTTTAACTGCTGAAAGTGCTGTTTTCTTTAAAGGGACTTCACAGAACATGTTATCCCCAAAAAGCAGACAAAGCACCTGAATATTCAACCAGGCGAACTTGTCTGGGCTGTTTTTAGAATCACAGAATCATAGAATCCTTAGAGTTGGAAGGGACCTTTGAAGGCCATCGGGTCCAACTCCCCTGCAATGCACAGAGACACCTACAGCTCGACCAGGGTGCTCAGAGCTTGGCCCAGCCTGACCCTGAGTGTCTCCAGGGATGGGGCAGCCACCACATCCCTGGGCAACCTGTGCCAGTGCCTCGCCGTCCTTACTGTAAAAAACTTTTCCTTCTATCCAGTCTAAATCTTCTCTCTTTTAGTTTGAAATGATTTCCCCATGTCCTATCACAACAGACCCTGCTACAGAGTCTGTCCCCTCCTTTCCTGTACCCCCCTTTAGATACTGACAGGCCGCTCTCAGCTCTCCCCACAGCCTTCCCTTCTGCAGGCTGCACAGCCCCAGCTCTCAGCCTGTCCTCGTAGCAGAGCTGTTCCATCCCTTGGACCAAGCCTGTCCTCGTAGCAGAGCTGTTCCATCCCTTGGACCATGTTTGTGGCCCTCCCCTGGACGTGCTCCAGCAGCTCCATGGCTCTCCGTGCTGAGGACTCCACCTCTGGACGCAGGGCTCCAGGTGAGGTCTCAGCACAGAGCAGAGGGGCAGATCCCCTCCCTCCCCTGCTGCCCACGCTGCTGTTGGTGCAGCCCAGAATTCTGTTGGCTGTGTGGGCTGCGAGGGCACATGGCTGGCTCATGCCCAGCTGCCACCCGCCAGTACCCCCAGGTCCTTTTCGGCAGGGCTGTGCTCTGTTCTTTCATCCCTCAGCTTGCATTGATAGCAGGAGATCTCGTGACCTGGGTGCAGACCTTGCACTTGGATTTGTTGAACCCCATGAGGTTCTCCTGGGCCCGCTGCTTGAGCCTGTCTGGGTCTCTCTGGATGGCATCCCGTCCCTCAGATGTGCCAGCTACACCACGCAGCTTGGTGTCACCTTCAGACTGCTGGGGGTGCACTCGATCTCACTGTCAATGTCATTGATGAAGGTATTGAAGAGTATTGGTCCCAGCACTGACCCCTGAGGGACCCCACTCGTCACTGATCTCCATCCGCACATGGAGCCATTGACCACCACTCTGGGTTCCACCCTGCAGCCAGTTCCTCATCCATCCAGCAGTTCACCCATCAAATCCATATCTTTCCAGTTTGGAGAGAAGGACGTTGTTGGGGACTGTGTCAAAGGCCTTGCTGAAGTCCAGACAGATGACACCAGTGGCTCTTCCCTTGTCCATTGATGCAGTTACACCATCATAGAAGGCCACGAGGTTGGTCAGACAGGACTTGCCCTTGGTGAAGCCATGCTGGCTGTCTTTTGTCACCTTCCTCTCTTCCACGTGCCTTAGCATAGCTTCCAGGAGGATCTGCTCCATGATACTCACCAGCACAGAGGTGAGGCTGACGGGTCAGTAGTTCCCTGGATCATCTTTTCTACCCTTCTTAAAAATGGGTGTGACATTACCTCTTCTCCAGTCACCAGGGACTTCACCTGACTGCCATGACTCTCCAAATATCATTGAGAGTGGCTTGGCAGATACATCAGCCAATTCCTCAGGACTCTTTTTCTGCAACTGACTTGCCCTTGCTGGACTCAGAGGGACATTTGAGTGGATGTTTGACATCTTTAAATAGTTTTAGAATTACCAGCTATCAATATTTAAATGATTTTAGAGTTACAGGGAATTCATTCTTCTATTATGTTATGTAAAAGCTGCGTGCAGTTCTCAGGTACTGCATGTTGCTTTTTAATAGTGGTTACTTCACTTAAAAATGAATTACATGCTAGGTAACTAATGTTCCTGTGCGTTTAGAATGTCTCTTGCTTGAGGGGACTGGGAAAAGAAAATTTTATGTGCTTACCTGATAAATCAGTAAAATATTCGTTTGAGCCCTTCTGTGGGGAAACTGAAGTGCAGCTGCCTCTGAGCTGAGTAATTTGATTGGGACATAAACATTAAAACTTTGACTCAGACAAAAACTCCCGGCCTTTCTTAGCACTGCACGTGGTGAGGGTGCTGGCTTACAGTGCATCTGAGGTGGGAGGCTTCCCACAGCTGGTGCATGAAGCTGGGCAGGACGAGATGAGGCTGCAGCTGGGGTGTTTCCAGGGAGCCCTGCTGCTGCCCTGCATGGCAAGAGAAAGCACCGAGTGGCATCACTCCAGGCACTTCTCTGCTATTTTTATATTTCCATAACACTGAATTGGTTCTGGCATAGGAATCCCGCGAGATGGGCCCAGCTCACGCACTGTTTCCATGTTTTCTGTCTCAGGCTTGTGTCCAAGAGGATTTCTCATTTCAGGGAGGATCAGTGCGTTCACTTGACATTTTTAGCTCCTTTCGTTTCTTGCCCTTTGGAAGTCTCAAGTGTGATAGATAATTAATGTGTAGAATTTAAGGGAACTTTCCTTTTTGTGTTTTCTTTATATACACAGAAAGAATTAGAGGAACAAATCTTGAGTATTTTACGTTGAGTTGTATGTTGCTTATATGCTGCTCCACTGGAATGAACGCTGCAAGGTGGTGATTGATTTGCTGCTCCCCTCGTCCCAGTGAGCACATTTGCTATTCTGTTGCCCCAACTCGATACCATGGAAGGCAGCTTTTGAACACAAGTGATCTCAATGGGAGCACCCAGCAGAGCTGTGCATGAGGTGTAGTTTGAGCATAGTTTCTAACTTCTTTCTTAGTGCAGCCTCAAGTTTTATTATTTTTTAGGCACTTGTAAATGTCTGTTACAGAGGAGGGCCATGTGGCAGTTTGTCTGCGTTGGCTGTATGTGGATGGTGGGCTTGCAAAGACTGGTTTGGAAGGGCACATCTGACTTAGGGGAGGTGGATGCACTCAATGATTATGCTACCTCTGTTCTGAAATGGAAGCGCTGGTCAGGATTCGATCAAGTATGCTTAGCAGTGAGTTCTGTGTCACTCAGTGAAGCAGTTTTCTGTGCATCGCCAGTGACGTGTTAGCTCCTCCACAGATGTAACGATGGCAGATGTATGTACAGCACAGATGTTTTTACTGTATTGTGCCCTTCACCTTGAAATATTTGTGCCCATTGTGCTGGAAATCAATAATGTGACGGTGAACAAGATGAGTAGGGCTGTATCAAAACACAATACCCATGATACATTTACTAAAAAGTAGATCTCTCAAACAGAACTGTTGCTATCTGTTGACTCTGGGACATGTACAGGGTGGGGAAGTACAATTCAATTTTTCATTTGTTTCAAGTGTGACAGTTTCCGGGCTAGTAGAGATGCATACCACAGCAGCTCACTCTCAGATATGGTGACAACACCAGTCAGCCTTGGACAGGATGACGTATTCTGGAGTCAAAATGAAGAACGGCCCCCAAAGGTATGTGAAACTTGGGGTGTTTGGCACGGTCCCTGGTTATTAGCACTTATCTCAGTTCCCCTGCACTGTGTGGTGTCCAACCCTCAACTTCATGAATCTCATCGCTTGTACAGTAACTGTGTCTCACTAATCTAGAAAGAAGACACTGAAGATGGGAATTTGCTTCCCTTTCTATGCACAATGTGGTTTGTTGCAGAAAAGCAGATTCGTTTGTAAAAGTGTATTTTTTTAGTAGGGAATTCATAAGACCAAAGGCAGAACGCTTGTCTGGGATGTATGTGCATGCATGTGTGTATTCGCTTGATTGCTTTGCAGGTGGGATGTATGCATGTCTGTCCTTTCTTTCTGCTTTCCACCTTCCCCACCCCTTTGACACGCACAGTTGGGTAGCAGTGTAAGGTAGTCCACCGCCTCGGAAAAGCTGCATTAAGTGACTGCAGATGTGTTTCCCTGTCTGCTTTAAATATTGACCAAGAGTAATGCTGATTCCAGAGAAAGGTGCAAACCCCTCATAGACTGCACCCTGATAGATTGCAGAGGCTCATTGCAAATTGGAAGGACCTGCTGCTAATTTGCAGCTTCCAGGGCTGATATGAAAGATAGCTCCACAGGTCCCACTGAAGCATTATTCTTTTATGTTGGTTAGTCTTGTTCTTGTATCAATACAGGTTGAGCATTAACTGATTATTAACTGAGTCTATCAGTGGCAGTCCTAAAATATTTGATTATATCCCTAAGGTTCCAGAAAGGACAACCTCTAAATTTTACAGCAGGGATCAACCTAGCCATCAGAGATGCCATTCAAGGTAAGCTCCTAAATGTTTTATGCTTATACTAATGCTGATTTATTGCCAATATGAAAACTGGAGCCAATTTATTTAAAACCATAACCTCAGTAACACTAAAACTAACATGGGTTCATACCTTATTTAATGGCACTTCCAGTTATTTTGCCTTTTGTGTCAGTTTGTCTACTAAACTATTCAAATTTCCTGATCTTAAACCTGGAGGAAGCATCTAAGCTAGCTTCCTTTTAATGACAGATGTGCCTGATTTAAAGACAAACAAGC
The DNA here is from genome assembly GCA_013396635.1 of Penelope pileata. Lineage (NCBI taxonomy): Eukaryota > Metazoa > Chordata > Aves > Galliformes > Cracidae > Penelope > Penelope pileata. Next base: position 35,142 of record WBMW01001316.1, on the reverse strand, counting down.
CTATTGTCGAACTCCACCTCCTTTTCATGCAAGACAATTTTGTCTTCTAATGGAAAGCAGTCTTTTTAATAAATCAAAGCTGTCCCACGTATAATAATTCCTGCAATGAGTTGTTTCTTTTGTTTCAGCCTGCTTGCCTTGACTGAGTGGTTTCCGTGCAAGTTCTTCATCTGTTTCCCAGTTATGTAGTGCAGTCATTTAACAGCTGCTTGTCATTTGATAATGTTTTGCTTTCCCTTCATGTCAGAGCAAGCGGCTGCTGAAGGTGTGGGTTGTGTGAGATCCCAGCCTGGTGGCACCTGGGGGTGACAGGGGCAGTGCTGCTCCTGGCTGGGTCAGGATGCTGTATGACACGAGTGCCTGCCCTGTTGTTTCTAAGAGGAATTTGGTGCCTGGATGCTTTGCTAAATGGGGCCCTGGCACCAACTCCCTGTCTAGGCACTGCGATGATAGCTTGTGGCTGTAGCTCTGTCCTGCTTGATAGTAGCTTGAACAGGAAAATACGCTGTCTGTAGATGTATCAAGTACTCTGGCATTCTGCCATTAAGGCAAGTGTGCTCTCTGTCCTAGGAGGAAGGACCAAGGATGCAGAGAGATCGTGGCAAAGGGCAGCCCCCACAGGATGTCTAATCAGGGAACATAATGCAATGAAGAACTAGGTTTGGAGAGGTTTGAAAGGGAAGAAGTTGCACCTGACAAAACTAAATAATGTGCAGTGCTTTGGAATGGTTACTTGTGATGAGCCAAAGTCAGAAATCATCTGAAATAACTTTCAAGTGAAGCCAAACCCTTAATTCATTCTGCTTAAAAATTATAGGAGGTGAAACAGAAAAGAAACATGTAGGTAAGGCACAGTGCTGGAAGCAGGGAGCTTCTTAGCCTGGGATTACTGGGTGAGCCTCAGTTTTGCTTTGCAAGTTTGGCAGCTTGTTTCACTGTCTTACGTGTTCCTTTCTCCATTGATAAGTGGATGATGATATATCTTGTAGGAGAGCAATGAAGCAGGTTTCATTATTTGTAAAAACTATGAGATTTTGGAACCAGGAGCAAGAGCGATCTGTAGAGGCTAAGGGAGAATTACATGGAGTAGGGTATTTTGTGGTGACTTGGGACACTGCATTCTCTCAGAATGAATGCCCAGGGGAAACTGCCCCTTCCATCTTCTCTTGTTACTGGGTGGCCCTGCCTGGAGCACCAAGCAATACAAAGTCTCTGTACCAAGAGTACTATATAGCTACATTGACAGCAGGGAACTTGGTTCAGTGGCCTAGGAGGTCCATTCCAGTCTGTGTTCCTAAATGCAAATAGCCTGATACACTTTCTGTCTTTCTGTTTAGTAACAGTCATCAGTTGTCCCAGGGTATACATGCTCTGAAGCTCAGCAGCAGTGCTCCTGGCAACGAGCAGTGGGAGGTGGCATCTCAGCAGAAGAACCGATCAACCTCAGGTGATTCCCAAGTCACAATGTGCACAGTTCCCATCACATAAAATGGACATCTCTAGGGTGTCAAGTGTTGCACAGCAAATGTTGTGTGTGTGTGTTTGTTTTTTAAGCGGTCTTCTGATGCTTTCAGTAGCCTTCTTTGGTTTATGGTTCCATGTTCCTAAAATATAAAGACTTCCTTTTTTGAGTCAAAAAGTGACTATGAACATATTTCCATACAAACAATTTCAATTACTTCAATTAGGAAGTGAAAGAAGTGAGTTCTATTGTACTTACTGACACCAGTGAAACTCAGCAAAGCCAGCATTACAGATACACAGATCTAATTCAATGCTGATGTTCACTCATTGGCATTTTCTGAATAACTATACACTTTTTTTTTGCATTGCCCACAAATAAGATGATACAGATGAGTGGTTGTTGCACGCTAATATTTCTGCACTATAATATTGTGCTGGCTGAAGGAAGCGTAAGGAAGCATAAGACTCTCCGTGCAGCAGCTCGTGAAACATTCTTCCTCTAATTTGCAGAAAGATAGTGGAACAGAAAAAAAAGGCAAAAGAAGTTAAAAGATGGAGATAGCCTCATCCAATATAAGCACTGCAACTTTGTAAGATACTTTGATATCACTGGCATCAGTGGAAGAATAAGTGGGCTTACTCATGGTCGTGCAGATTTTTTGCAATACAGACTCTGGTTCCTGAGTCACGACCTGAGTCAGGCAGAGAGGGACGTGGAGCAGAAGTGGAAGGCTTTGTTCCACTATTGCTATTCCTCTAGTGCATTTTCTGTGGGTCGACTCTAGGACAATTTCTTCTGTAACTCTTTGCAAAGCAGTGGTATTTTATAGCACTTTGCATCCAAGTAGATGCAGATGGGTGACATGGGGAGTCACACCAAGTTCAAGGCAGGGTGGATGCTACAAATGTTCTGAAACCACAGCAGTGAGCTGCTACGGTCATTTATTTTTAAACTGAGGCTCATCTTGTTAAATTTGCTAACCCTATATAAATGCAGAACAAATTGCTTATTTATTACATTTACACAACGAAGCCAATTTTGCTTTTGCTAACCATACAGAGTAGGAAGTTTTGAGTCAAGAGAAAAGCAGAGCACAGTTTAAACTGCTTGGGGTTTGTTTCTTTTTACTCTTAAGTCATTTTGTGTTTGAATAATAGCATAACGATGAACAACATGCAGCAGCCTAGCTAAACTTTGCAATGTCTGCATGATGTGTAACTCCTGTGCTATTTTGGCATGGGGAAATGAAAACCTCACTGGCCATGGAAAGAATAGAAAATGTCCCTTGTGGTTTAAACTGTCTCCTTGGGTTCTTAAGTGTCATTAAATTACAGCTAGTTCTGGCATATGGTGTTCCAGAGTTTATTGCTTTCCCAAACCCACAGGGATAGTGAATTGTGCAGGAAAGGGCTATAAATACTTCAGTACTGCTGCTGAGTTGCTTAGGTACTCATTGACCAGCAAGGAGTTCTGCATTTTAAAAGCTTTGCAAAATGAACGAATACATGAAGCCATTGTGACAAAACCAGCTAAATTAGCAAACACAAATCTTCATTTGTGTAAGCTTGAACTCTCCCCCCTTATCTTGCAAGGAGCCCTGTTGGGAGCAGTGGGATGGTCGTGGGGAGAACTGCTGAATGAGGCAGTGGGGTGTCCCAGTGGCAGGGTGGGGACATCTGCTTTCCCTCCCTTTGCTCCTATCAGGAGTTGCGTGTGTGGAAGGCAGCGTCTCTGCAGGGCTGCTTTTGCTCTTTCCAGGTAGCTCTGCTGGGGGTATTGGAAGATTCACTTGATCACTTGCAGGAATCCCTCCTAAGATAGCAGCAGCTCGTGCAGGTGGCTCAGCTCCTCCTGTCTCTCCTGGGTGTTCGGTAGCCATGCAGGCACAGGGGTGCACCTGGAAGGGAAGCACAGTGCCACAGCTTCCCCTTCCCCGGAGCCTGACCTTGGCAGTGTCACAGGGTGCCACGTGGGTGCAAGCTCTTGCTGCCCCCTTCCCCAAGGGGCGGAGGGAAAGTGGGAGCCCAGAAGTGACACCGTGTGCCTCAAGGTGTGAGGAGGGAAGCAGGGACTGCAAAATGGCTCTCCCTGCGCTGCTGGGGGAAGCGGTGTATCCTCTTCTGCTTTTAGCCTGACACCATGCCCAGGAGAGGAGAGTCTGGGGCAGCTGTTTGCCCCACACCCAGGGCTTAGCTCCTGTCTGCAGGCACAGGGATGTAGCTGGGGGACATCTCCAGTGCAGGGATGTGCCCAGCAGCTGCTGTGTGATGAGCCGTCCCCTGAACACTCAGGTCAGAGGAAGGGGTTGGTGTGCCATCATCCTCTGCCCTTGAAGCCCTCTTCCAGTCCATAGCACCATTGCTGGTGCATGATGAGGGTATTGCCATGGTTTAGTTCTGCTGATCCTACTTGTGCAGCGTTAATCTGCACCGGTATCAATTCCTATATACGGCATTGTGGCATCCAGAACCACCAGGAAGCACTCAAAAGGCTTTTGTTTGCAACAAACAGAAAAAAGAGAAGAAGAAGCTTGTTAGCAGAGGTTGATGCCTGCTCTGGGTGGTAACTCCTTGTGCTTGTCTTACTGCTCCTCTCTCTCACTCTCGTTTGCATTTATAAGAAGGAACTTTTTTTCAGGGAATCCAGGACCAGCCAAGGGAGAGAGTGCTTTGTCCCAGAGCCACCTGCAGCTGCATAAGAAGCCTGAAAAAGCTTCTCGTCTGGGCCAGATTGCAGTAGGTTCTTCTGTCACTGCTTTCTGTTTCACTCTCGGTTTTCATTGAGGGCACACCTATGCACTGGAGCTGGCTCCTGGTCAGTCCAGCTGAGAGGCTGTCCGGCTCAAGCTTACAGCTGCCCTGATTCTCATCAGCTTCCAGCCCAGGTCTGATGTGTGTCCAGTCATGTTTCAGTTTTTAAGAAAATCGGGTGTTTTGGCTGAGGTCATTGTCCCATGTGAAATACCCACTTGTGATGGACCAACAAAAGCATCAGCATCATGATAAAGTTTTTGATGCAGAATTGATAATAACCGCATTTGCTAGGACAGTAAAATCTTGGACCTGCTGTTTAGTGTTGTGTTCTTCCTTGAGAAAAGCTGAACCGAGTTTTCTCTGTTCAGAGCCCGGGTTCCTTTGCCAAGGGGAAGGACAGAGCCGATTTGTTCTCGAAAGCAGCAGACTATTCCTCATCAAGTGATGAAATTGACAGTAGCGATGAAGATGACGTGAACCACATGAGGTTGGCTTGATTTCTTTTCTCTTTCTTCCTTTTTGTTACACACTTAGAAAGAAATGGAAAAAGTTGGCATACATAAATGCCTCCCCTCTGAAGTTGCTGTCAGTCACTTATGTCAGCTGTGATTAAGCACTTTAATGTCACTGTAGTGAAATCCGAAGAGTAAATGTTTCCTCCATCAAATGTGTGCAACACAATAAGCTTTAATGACTTGCAGCCCTGGGACAACAAGGAGATGTCTTGTTTTAACTGAATATCAATAGGCAGTCCTTCTTTAGAGATTACTTCACATGGATCTACATTTAAATGGAATTTTTCAAGAGCAAAGGAAATTTGTATGCCTTCATGTTAAAGACAGATTGCAGTAAAAAAAGCAAGACAAATGTGACCCTTGTATTCAGATACTGTTCACTCCAGTGGAAATAATTACTACTGAAAAGCTGATAATTTCACCTGGGCTCTTCCTATAGAGGGGTTCTTGTAAGCAGAATTTCATTCTGTAGCATTTTCTGCATTTTTAAGACTGTTATTTTGAGCAACTGCTGCAGTATCCAGGTGTGCACAGTGGCTTCCACCAGGCTGATCGCACATGAACTCTCTCTCTAGCTTTCCAGTTTCTCTTGGTGATTTTGCGACTGACATCTTGTGGTGTTTTACCTGGTATGCAAAATGTGTTTTCTGCTGTGAAATAATGGAGTGTGAATCTCTTGCTAATCCAAGGGGATAGATAAGTCAGTCAACCCTGCTGCCTGGAACAGGAAACAAATTTTTTAGTATTAGTGAACAAAACTTCTAATTTTCTTGCAAAGATACTTCAGCTTAAACAGTTCTAGGATTCACTTCAAAGTGCATCTCTGTGCCAGAGAGCTTTCTAAGAGGGGACATCATTGCACATGCAGTTTTGTCAGTCTTCAGGAGATGCACAGACTCGAAGTGCTGTTAGCAAGCTATAGCACTGGCCTGGTACCAGTCCTTTCCACTGTGCTGCTCTGGAGAAGGTAGAGTTTTTGCACCTGCATATTGTTCCTGATTTGCATTTCTGAAGTTAATTTTCAAAACTGAGGGATGAGGAGGGAGAATGTTAGAAAAACGTTATTTGGTACACCTGGAAAAACTGTCTTTTTACTATAATGCCTTATTTTCTTACTGCTTCTTCCTAACTACTACTTCACTGTTCTGTAAAAAGTTTTCTTCTCTGTAGGTCACAGAATTCATCCTAGACCTCAGAGACTCTACATTGTAGCAATGACTTTTGCTATGAAAGTGGTTTTCTATATTGCTGTATGCTGATGATTTGAAGGTGTCTTGCTGCCCTTGGAAATCTGCATGGGTTGCTTGCACCTCCTCTGTGTGAGCCCCACCAGTCCTTTAGAAAAATGGGGTCAGCAGGCTGATCCCTGTCAGGTTTGCCTTCTATGCACACAAACACTGCAAAAACTTCAGTAAAACTAAAATACAGCCTTGCCTATTGACAGAGTCCCTTCACCTCAGCTGAGCGTCATTTATATTGAAAGATAGATAGTTTGGGAAATACATCCCGACTGCGATCAAGTGAATAGCAAAAGGGATAGTCATCAAACTGAAAGCAGCAGCCAGCATTGCATGGAACTAGTGAATGTGCATGACGTTCAGGTTTGAATTTGTATGTATGAAGGGATTCTGTGGGCTTTTTTTGGTGATTTTTGATTTGTTTTTTTGTTTCCCCCTGAAGTAGTTCTGTTCATTAATTGGAGTTTGTTACCAGGCAACTGCTGAGCAGCAGAGTAGCAGATTTCTCAAGGATGAAAGTACCAGATGGGATTGAAATGAAACCCCAAAGCTCTGTCACAGAACAGAAGGTAATTTGACCATTTGTAAGGGAGTGGGTACGGAGTGGGGAGAGTCAAATTGTTAATGTACCTCATAAATGCTGTATCCATTTCTTCCCAGCAGCATTTTCGCTCTGAAATCTTGTTCTGTCATTTTAAATTATTGCTATAAGCCTTGAAAAATTGTGCTGTTTCAGGTTTTGTGCTTCCTACAAACATGCTTACACTTCAGTACAAAATTGCGCCTCTTTATTTGTCCTTGTGATTAACCTGATAGTAGTTTCTGATGTCACCATCTTTCTTGAAGGTGATGGGCAGGTTGCAAAATGCTGTATTGTTGTTTATAGTCAGTGTGCATTGTTTCTGTTTTTAAACATCTTGACCTTCTTTACTCCAATTTAAAGAGAACTACCTCTTGCTTCTTAAAATACTACTGAAGAAGGGAAAAACACTTCATCCCTCCCTATGGGCTCAGCAAAAATACACACCCTCTCCTATATCATGTTGACGTTCTTCCCCATCTATAGTTTCTAGCAGAGACTTCAAGTTATGTGGATTTTCCCATGATAAATATTAGTGCAGAAAAGATGACAGACAAAGCAGAACAATGTTCTTTGTGGTTAATAACAAAAAGAAGTATAGTAATAAGATTTGCTCTCAAGCTCAGAGCATTTCTCACATATTTCTGGGTGTATTCTCATTTCACAGATAGGGAAAATAAATTGCCATGGAACTGGTGTTTTCCTCAGAGCTGCTTGTGTGAGCTGTGACAGAGCTAGGAAGAAAAAGGAGTTTCCTTTGCCTCTGGTGTGCTTTCTAAGCTTCAGATCAGAGTGAAATCCATCTGAGGTGGGAAAGGAGTTCCACGTTGCCAGCGTCTCACCATCCTTAAGGAGGAAAGACCCTGCTTTGGAGGAGAAACTATAAAAAGAGCACCAGATGCTGAGCCATGATCTCAGCAGCCCACACTGTTTGTCTTCCTTAAACCTGCAATGAGTCTAACCCGTAAACTTTAAAATTTATTGTTCTGTACCAGAAATTAAAGAATCATAGAAGGGCTTGGATTGGAAGGGACCCCGAGGATCATCAGGTTCCACCCCCCCTGCCACAGGCAGGGCCACCAACCTCCAGATCTGGTACTGGATCCGGCTGCCCAGGACCCCATCTTACCTGGCCTTGAACACCTCCAGGGAGGGGGCAGCCACAGCCTCTCTGGGCAGCTGTGCCAGCACCTCACCACTCTCTCAGTAAAGAACTTCCCCCTGATGTCTAATCTAAACCTTCCCTCCTTCAGTTTAAAACCATTCCCCCTTGTCCTATCACTGTCTATCCTTTTGAAAAGTTGGTTCCCCTCCTGTTTATAATCTCCCTTTAAATACTGGAAGGCTGCAATGAGGTCTCCCTGCAGCCTTCTCTTCTCCAGGCTCAACAAGCCCAGCTCCCTCAGCCTGTCCTCATAGGGAAGGTGCTCCAGCCTCTGAGCATCTCTGTGGCCTCCTCTGATCCCTCTCCACCAGCTCCACATCTTTCCTGTGCTGGGGGCCCCAGACCTGGACACAGTGCTCCAGATGGGGCCTCAGAGGGCAGAGCAGAGAGGGACGATCCCCTCCCTGTCCCTGCTGCCACCCCTCTGCTGATGGAGCCCAGGATCCCGTTGGCCTTCTGGGCTGCAAGAGCTCACTGCTGGCTCATGGTTAGTTTTTCATCCATCAGGACCCCCAGGTCTTTCTCCGCAGGGCTACTCTCAAGGGTCTCTTCTCCCAGTCTGTATGCATATCTGGGATTACTTTGACCCAAGTGCAAGACCTTGCACTTTGCTGTGTTGAACCTCATCAGGTTCACACGGGCCCACCTTTCGAGTTTGTTGAGGTCCCTCTGGATGGATCCCTTCCTTCTATTGTGTCAGCTGCACCACTCAGCTTGGTGTCATCAGCAAACTGCTGAGGGGGCACTCAATTCCATCATCAATGTCATTGAGGAAGATACTGATGAGAACCAGTCCTAGCCTCAGGTTACCGGCCTCCACCTGGACACAGAGCCATTGACCACAGCCCTCTGCCTGCAGCCTTCCAACCAGTTCCTTATCCACCGAACAGTCCACCCCTCAAATCCGTCTCTCTCCAGTTTAGAGATGAGGATGTGGTGGGGGACCACATCAAAGGCCTTGCACGAGTCCAGGTAGATGACATCGGTCGCCTTCCCTTTGCCCACCGATGCTGTCACTCCATCATAGCAGGCCCCCAGGTTGGTCAGGCACGACCTTCCCTTGGTGAAGCCATGCTGGCTGTAGCGGATCACCTGCCCATCCCTCATGTGCCTTAGCATGTCATCCAGGAGGATCTGCTCCATGATCTTCCCAGGCACAGAGGTGAGGCTCACCAGCCTGTAGTTCCCTGTGTCTTCCTTTCTCCCATTCTCATAAACAGGAGTGATGGTTCCTTTTTTCCAGTCACCAGGGACTTTGCCCGACAGCCACAACTTTCCAAATATGATGAAGAGCAGCTCAGCAACCACATCAGCCAGCTCCTTCAGGACCCTGGGACGCATGTCATCCGGCCCCATAGAGTTGAACACATTCAGTCTCATGAGGCGGTCTCGGACTTGCTCTGCCCTTACAGCAGAGTGGGATTTACTCCCCTGATCCTTGCCTACCGGTGCAGGGATGTGAGAAATATGAGAATCCTGGCTGCCAGTGAAGACTGAGGCAAAGAACTCATTAAGTACCTCAGCCTTCTCCATCTCTGTCGTAGCCAGTTCTCCTTTCTCATTTACCAGAGGAGGTACGCTCTCTTTGGCCTGTCTCCTCTGGCCAATGTACCTATAGAATCCCTTCTTGCTGGTTTTGACATCTGTCACCAAGTTCAGTTCCACCTGTGCCTTTACTTTCCTAATCCCTCCAGGCCTGTGTTCCCCAGCACAAGAAAGATGTGGGGCTGTTGGAGTGGGTCCAGAGGGTCACGAAGATGCTCAGAGGGCTGCAGCACCTCTCCTATGAAGACAGGCTGAGGCAGCTGGGCTTGTTCAGGCTCCGGTGAGACGTCACTGTGGCCACCCAGTACTTGAAGGGAGCTTACAGGCAGGAAAGGGACTGACTTTTCACATGGTCCGATAGTGACAGGGCAAGGGGGAATGGCTTTAAACTGAAAGAGGGGAGATTTAGGTTAGATATTAGGTGGAAATTCTTTACTTGGAGGGTGGTGAGGCCCTGGCACTGCCAGACATCTGTGGGTGTTCCATCCCTGGAAGTGTTCAAGGCCAGGCTGGGTGGGCCCTGGGCAGCCTGAGCTGGGGGTGGCACGCTGCAATGAGGTCTCCTAGTTCACTAAGTGGAAGGTAGCACTGAAATGAACAGTGAGGGGCTTTAAACTATATGTAGGTCCTGAGCTGAGAAGTACCTACTGGTCAAATCTGTGATGTTAAGCCATTTGATTCTCTGTCATGTGTCTCTGAGGATGGAGTTACTTCTTTACCTTGGGATAAAGTAGATGAGTAACGTTTGTGGAGCACTTCAGAGGTGGAAGTCAATGTTGATATCTCAGGTGTTTGCTACATGCTTTTATATTTTCCCTTTTTTAAAAATCTTTCTGTAGAGTTTGTCTTTACTCAATGCATCACACAGAGCACTTCTACTCATATCCTCATTATTTATTGTCCTAATTAACAGGAGGTGCATAGTGCATTCAAAGAATATCAAATGTGGACTTTACCCATGCTTTCTTATGTGCAGGATCAGATTTCTGGGAAACAAATTTCTGGCACACAAGAAGGCCAATGGAGCATAAACAACCAGAACTATCTCCTGCCAGATCTTCTCCAGCAAAGCCAAATTTCAAACTCCTCTGTGAACACACCAAAAGTGCCACTGACTAGCCAGGAACCTCAGAACAAGTCTGTGAGTAAGGTATGAGATATATGGATAGACTGAACGAGTTGTACCGTAATTTCCCTCCAGCCCATAGGAATCGAGTGTCACAGAATCACAGAATCACAGAATCACAGAATTGCAGGGGTTGGAAGGGACCTCAAGAGATCATCGAGTCCAACCCCCCTGCCAGAGCAGGTTCCCTATAGCAGGTTGCACAGGTAGGCATCCAGGCGGGTCTTGAATATCTCCAGGGAAGGAGACTCCACAACCTCCCTGGGCAGCCTGTTCCAGTGCTCCGTCACCCGCACCGTGAAGAAGTTCTTCCGCATGTTGGTGCAGAACTTCCTGTGCTCCAGCTTAAGGCCATTGCCCCTTGTCCTGTCCCCACTGACCACCAAAAAGAGGTTCCCCACCTCCATTTGCCTCCCACAACTAAGATACTTATAAACATGTATCAGGTCCCCTCTCAGCCTTCTCTTCTCCAGGCTGAACAGACCCAGCTTACTGAGCCTCTCCTCATAGGGGAGATGCTCCAGGCCCTTTATCATCTTTGTGGCCCTCCGCTGGACTCTTTCTAGGAGGTCCCTGTCTTTCTTATACAGGGGAGCCCAGAACTGGATGCAGTACTCCAGCTGAGGCCTGACCAGGGCAGAGTAGAGGGGAAGGATCACCTCCCTCGACCTGCTGGCAATACTCTTTTTAATGCACCCTAGGATCCCATTGGCCTTCTTAGCCACCAGGGCACACTGCTGGCTCATGGCCAACCTGTCATCTACCAGGACCCCCAGGTCCCTCTCTGTAGAGCTCCTCTCCAGCAGGTCGTCCCCCAGCCTGTACTGGTACATGCGGTTATTCCTCCCCAGGTGCAAGACTCTACACTTGCTTTTGTTGAACCTCATCAGGTTCCTCTCTGCCCATCTCTCCAGCCTGTCCAGGTCTCGCTGAATGGCAGCACAGCCTTCTGGCGTGTCAGCCACTCCCCCCAGCTTCGTGTCATCAGCAAACTTGCTGAGGGTGGACACAATCCCCTCATCAAGGTCATTGATGAAGACATTGAACAGGACTGGACCCAGCACCGACCCCTGGGGAACACCGCTAGTTACAGGCCTCCAGCTGGACTCTGTGCCGTTGATCACTACCCTCTGAGCTCGGCCAGTCATTTATATCCATCTATCCTGTATCTTTCTACAGGGAGATTTTTCAACACACCCTTTCTTTTCTCTAAAGGTTTTATCTGTGGAGCTGATAAGAAATCTTAAGCTCCCTGCCAACCTTTGTTGTTCCACATTTCTCACTCTCTCTCCACTTCCCCCCTCTACACAAGCCAGAAGGGCTTGTACCCTCTGCTCCTTTACCTGCCTGTGTCTGCAGCACAGCGTGCCCACCTGCCTTTAGTGACTGTGTTAGGGTTGCTTTTCATCCCAGCATCAGGTGGCAGTGCACAGGGCACAGACCAGAGCAGCGCGCCTCAGTGGCCTCAGAGGAGCTCCAACACCGCTGTGAGCACAGGGGGTCTGTGCTGGGGAGAAGTGTGGCACTGGAAGCAGCTAACAGCTCTGCCCTGAGACTCCCCCTGAGCTGCCTTATCTGAGAAAACAGCTTGCTCCTCGCTGCACAGAGGTTTAAGCAATGCCCTGTTGCAGATGAGACAGCAGGGAGTGATAAACATGTATGGAGATTCTTCTGGAGACCAGTTACTTCATTGCAGTGCAGTGCCAGGTTGAAAATGCTGACACAACTCCCAGCTCCAGCTTCCTGAGCTGTTTTGTACCATCCTCTACTGCTCTAAGCATCTCTAAGCATGCTCATCGCATCTAATTATGTCACATGCCATTTCGTCTGAACCTCAGAGGTACCCACGTTGCTGTGTGCTGTCTGCTCCCTAGTGCCCTCTGCCTGAAGCAGCTCTTGTTTCGTTGTAGACCCCATCCACTGAAAAAAGTACACCTTCGAAGAGCAGTACATCATCTACAGCATCGTTCACTTCATTCATAGATCCCAGGCTCCTGCCAATCACCCCTCCTACCAGTCCAGTAGGACCTCCCTGTATCTCTCGTGAGTATGCTTTACCTCTCACAAAATCTCATTCCTGATTTTTTTGTTTTCTGTTTTTTTTCTGAGAGATGGGTGGAGGGAAGGGTGAGCAGGGAGAAGCTTATTGCTTGGCAATAATAAAACCGTCAGTAACAACTGCAGAAACTCAAACTCCACATTACTGTGAATTTCATTGTATTGCTTCTATCCTTCTTCCAGATGCAGCTTGCTCTGCTGCTGTGTTACCGCAGCGCTTGCTCAGGAATGTGTGAGGAGTTTTCCAGATGTGTGATTTTCTCTCTGGCTATGTAATGCTCCCCAAGTGTTTTTTCTCATCTCTCTGGAGTTCGTTTCATTCTGCTACAAGCAGGTCAGATGTGAGATGTAGCCAAACATTTGCATGTTTTATGATTTAATGCGTCTTCTTTTCTAGCATCTAGTGCAAAACCCGAGCCTGTCAGGAGAGAAAATGCACGGAAGGGCTCTGTTGTCAATGTTAACCCAACAAACATCCGCCCGCAGAGCGACAGCCCAGAAATCCGTAAATACAAGAAGAAATTCAACTCAGAGGTCCTTTGTGCTGCTTTGTGGGGTAAGATCAGAAGTACCTGCACATGTGCAAAGAGGGAAGGCAGCATATGCCTGTTAGATTTCACAGTTGTATCGCACCTTTCCTGGCAGAAGATCCTAAGTGGCTTGCTGAGAACATACCTACATGTCACCCACGTGGTACTGCCTTCCTGCTAGAAGATGGCAAACTGATGAGTAACAGTTGCAAGGGACTTTGTGCATCAGAATGAGAAAACATTTTGATCAAGCACCAAATTGAAAGTGTGCTTGCTGGAAGAGCCAGAAGTTGCAATGTTTTGTTAATGTGAATCAGAAAGGGCTCATGATACTGTGTGTTATCTGTAGATCATTGTAGCTAATCATGCATAATCTTGAGTCAGTGAAAGTTATCCAAACCAGGGATTCCAAGAACCTTCCTCTCTGAATTTTAGCCACCACAGGCTGAAGCAGGCCCAGCATCGATCTTTTCAGAAGCCTGACTTTGTTAGTTTCCCCTGTCAGGACTTAGAACCTTGCTGGATGTCCATTTTTACAGGGCCAGCGTTACATGGCATAAAACTGAGATCACTGTAGTCAGACCATTTTTCAACAACTAACTGTTGGCGTCATCCCACACGCCCTGTAGCTAAGCTCTTGAGTTGTTTAACCATCTGCCTGCCTGTGAAGAACAGATGCATTCTATAGGTCTCATCCAGCCTTTTACTCATCATCGCTTTAACTCCAGAATGGAAAATGAATTAAGTAGGTGAAATGTTATCCAACAAAAATGTACATTCCAAGTTTATAACTTCACAGGTTTTGCATAATGTCTGTTTGCAGGAGTCCAAGATTTTAAATTAGGAACAGAGTGATGTGGCATGGTTTGTAAATAACTGTGTGTTGAGGTTGAAGAGCACCAGGTACTCATCAAAGCATAGCCAGTAGAGAAGTTTGCTTGCTACAGTAGGAAACCTTACGTCATTTCCTTAGAACCTGCTGATTAGGAAATGTAGCTGTCCTGTCAGCCAACCAAAATTTTTTTACAGGGCTCATCCTCTGGTGTCAGCAGCCCATTGCCCTGGCAGCAATTGGATTTCAGATGGATTCATTCCTTCAATTCAGCATTTGAAAGCATTCTTGCAAAACACACTTTTCAAACAGATATTCTGCTCACCTTTCTTCCAATAAGTGTGGTCCTTTCTCTGCAATTTGTATTTGGGGGAAAAGAGGGATTATATGTTTTAAAATTGGAAGAGATCCATTAGTTAGATCTCCTGTGTTGACAGTAGAGTGGTGCTAGATCCTTTTACAGTACTTACAAGCACACAGGTCACCTGAGAAGTTCAGCTGACTTGTATTTTTTTTAATTATTTTTTATTTTTAAATCAATATTGACTTCAGTGGAACTACTCGTGCTTCAGGTTAGGTAAGTGTGTAAATGTTCTGCTGGGTAAAAACTGTAATGGTAAGATTGGGTCTTTTTCCTTTCATTTTTCAGGGAGGTCATTCACAGAGCAAAGGAGAAATTATTAGATACCATTAAGAAGACTAAATAAAAATCAGCCCTAAGAAACAATTAACACTTGCCCTCTGAATCATTAGGTGATCTATGCAGTACTTTTTTTCCATGTATCAACAGGAGTAAATTTACTGGTGGGAACTGAGAATGGATTGTGGCTGCTGGACAGAAGTGGGCAAGGAAGAGTTTATTCCCTCATTACAAGGAGACGATTCCAGCAAATGGATGTTCTGGAAGGACTCAATGTGCTAATTACTATATCAGGTTAGTTCAGTGTCTAAAAGTATCTGACCTGCGTTGGAGTTGGAAGCAATTAGAGAAGAACTAAGTTATAAACTAGGTTGAGGAATTTCCTCTTACAGAAAATTGCACGGTAGTTATTCTTGTTAAAAGGAAAACTCGCTTAATTTTTAACGCTTACATTCTAATTTCAGATTCACATGAGGCTCTAGAATATTTCATTACTTGGTTAATACGTAAAATGGTTTGTGGAAGGTTACGAAGTGTTCCGTATTCTTAAATAAACTGATTCTCAGCAAGTTACAGTTTGTCAGTCAGTTTACACGTTTCTGCAATGGGTGAGCGTCTAAGTGCAATTGTATCAGAATTCCATTAAGTAACCTCATTTGGTGGTCAGTGCATTGCATGCACATTAACGTAAGGGTGATAGACACTGTGAAAGCATTGACAACAGTAAATGGAGTAGCACCTTCAGCCTTGGCTGACAAAGAGTTTTGGACTCTGTCCTTCATGGTGCCAAGGCCCTTATTGCCCCCCGCTGACAGTGGCCTTAAAGGAGCAGAAAACAAAGTCAGAAATCGAGGTCCACCAGGGAATGGCTGCCACCGTGCTGCAGTCCAGCCTCACTGTAGTAGGTGATGAGGAGAGAGCTATTTGTCCTGCATGGCCAGTTTCAGTCACTTGTGACACTGTTCTCTAGACAAACCTGTGATCCCAGACTGCTGTTAGTCTTACATACTTACAAACCAAAGCAATAAAAACACTGAAATAAAAAATGACAAAGTAATTCCCACCCTAAAAGGCACCCAAAAGAAAATAGTTACCTGTAATGAAGATTGTCAGTTAATTAGGACTAAAAGAGTCGCTTATTCAAAATACCCAAGGTAGGTAAAATCTGTATTCCTCCTTCACATCAGAGAGCAAATGCCAGGCAATGTGGTTATCTCTGCTAATACATGCATCTATAGGGACCTCTTCTTTGGCCTGAGGGAAGAATTTTAGTCAGGTATTAAAATCTTACATGACACTTGAGCCACAAGTGCATATGTGCCAAATGCCACAGGATTACTCATATTCCAGTTTGCTCCTGAGGGTCATCTTCAAGCCAGGCTTTTCTTTTGTTCTGTGTACTCTTCTGTCACTTTGACAAGGCACAAAGATCTGCTGTGCTCAAGCTCAAGAAACTCCAAGTGGTTTTTCTTTTATGTGGAGATTTTGTACTTCAGTGAATTGGTGGTATGTCTTTATTTATGTATTTATGTGCCTATTTTTCAAATCCCAGGGAAGAAGAATAAGCTGAGAGTCTATTACCTATCATGGCTGAGAAATAAGATCTTGCGCAATGATCCAGAGGTGGAGAAGCGACAGGGCTGGGTGTCTGTGGGTGACCTGGAAGGCTGCGTGCACTACAAAGTTGGTAAGATCATTTTTGTTTTTTCCTTAGACAGCTGCTTCATCACCCTTCTGCATCTCCTGACACCAGTGTTTTTCTTCAGCTGCATTTCACAATTGCATTGGGCTGACTCCTGTTAAACCTCCTCGTTTTACATGGCAGATGCTTTGCTCCCTGTCAGTCCAGATCACATCTCTCCTTGCATGTGATGTTGTGGCTATGTCCTATGAAAGCTGGAAGAAGGGCATACCAGCACTGCTCTGTTGCTCAGTCAGTGAAAAGAGACATCTTGTAGTTACTTAAGACTTCAGTTAAACTCATGTTCTCCACCCCTGTGCTATCAGCTTCCTTGGCCCCGAGTAACTGCTAGTAAACTGGACTAGTAAAGTGCTAGTGAATTGTATTTGTAAGACGTGCACAGGTGGATGAGACTGGATGTCCCAGAGCTCATTGCTGTGTCTAGATCGTAGAAGTCCTAAGCATACCTTTGTCTACATGTACCCACTGGAAACCGTACCATAGCAGGTGAAATACCATCTTACTTTTGTTTGGCTTTCAAGTAGTTCATTCTTGAGGATGAACCATCTTTATTGTGATGGCTTCTGTCATTTAACTGTGTGAGGGGGAGCAATGTATCGCACAGGTTTCTCTTTGGAAGAGGGTACATGAAAGTGGTGTTTTTATTCAAAGTGAAATAGGTAAATGACACAGAGGCAGGAGGCAGTGAGGTGACTGGCTCTCATAAATGCTTTGCTTGACATTTTGTCTGCTTTTAGATCTCATTAGAAGTGGTGACAGTTAAATCCAAGAATGAACATGCAAGGGATGTGTTATTTTCTTTGTGGTTGTAGCTAAGCTCCGCATATTCCACTTCAGTTGCTTTTGGGTTTGGTGTGTTTAAAAAAAAATACAAAAACGTTCTAAAATTAGGCAAACATTTGGTGAGCTTCTGTTCACATATGACAAACCAACTTCACTTCTTTGACAAAGCAGCTGCTGTTGTTTACCTGTTGGTGAATCTTCTCATTTCTTGACGTATGCTTTTACAGCCATTTGTCCTGGCAGAGAAAGAAAAGGATGTGTTGTTCTTTTATGTTTTGGTATGTTTTGTTTGTTTTTGTTTTCCCTTTCTCAGCCTCAGTAAGATTTCCTTGATCAGGATCCATCCTTATCCAACCTTAATGCTTCTGTCCCACGTTTGGGTCACTGAGCTGCTCCTCTTGCAAGCAGCAACAAACCCCCGTTCATTGTTCTAACACCTGTCTTCTAAAAATCCCTGCCAAGCAGACACTGAGTGTAACATGGAGAATGCATTGAGGCATTCTCCACATAAAGTTCTCCAGGCAAGCTAGCACAGCAAATGCTTGCCTCTGGCAGAGTGAGAGAGACCTTAGTTTTCAATGCGTGTTTCTTTGTATATTCTTGATGGGCCCAACATGAGTTTAACCAACTAGGAAATTACTCATCTCTCTTAAATGCTTACTCATCTCAGAAACATGAGAGTCCAGCACCCACACTAGCACATGGATTTAACCCCGCACGTGAACACTGAAGTGAAGACAACCTGCAGAGAGTAACAGGATCATTCAGCCACCATTCCTCCAAAAGTAGCTTAGTCGGACCCAGCAATGTCAGTGTGGGTTCACACTTGAAAAATAAATTACGCTGTCTTAGACGGAGGGTCCAGACCTTTTTTCTGACTAGTAAGAGAAATATATATATGAGGAGCAATATATAAATGTTGCTAACCATCATGTGGCTTTACTGAGAGTAAATGAACTGCACATTTGCAGTCAGGGTGTTTCACCGGTGATATTAAACACTGATGTCCAGAATCCATTACTCTGCCTTGGTGACAGTGTCTACCTCTACAAATAATCCCTTGAAATTACTTAATGTAACGAGATAGTCTTTGATTTAAGTGTCTGTGTGATACCTAAGGAATTGTTCCTCTTGTATTACAGTAAAATATGAGAGAATCAAGTTCCTTGTAATTGCTTTGAAAAACTCAGTGGAGGTTTATGCTTGGGCTCCAAAGCCTTATCACAAATTCATGGCTTTTAAGGTGAGTGAAACTTCACTTTGGTTCAGACGTACCACCTCCTCTCATCTCCTCTTTGCTTTTGCTTTTTGTTGCTTTGTCTAACGTTTATTTCTAGTTAAAGATAAAATGAATGTTCTTTTAAAGAAAATGTAGCTCACTTGACATACATTGGAGATGGCAGGCATAAAACTGTCACAGTTGTGATTCTGTTAGATGTGAACAACTTGTTTCAGTGCTGTGCCAAGATGTTCATTTGAATTCACAAAGCTGATGGTGATTTCCCTCAGAGGAGGAAGAAATTTAACATAAATAGTACTTAGCCTAATTTTTGCCTAGTCCATTTCTAGAATTTGAATTTTTTCAAAACACAATTGAATTATCCAGCTCTCCTTGCAACTCACTGGATGGTAGATACTTAGCTCCTTAAATGTAACACACTGGTGCAGCACAAATAGGTAACTTCTCAGTTCTGAAAATTCTTAAGACTATGTATGTTGGTCTGTAAACCAAGATCTTTATTGTGCTCCGTGGTGTATTTTTCTTCTTCCAGTCCTTTACCTCACTTCATCACAAACCGCTGTCAGTTGACCTGACTGTTGAAGATGGACAAAGATTAAAAGTGGTCTATGGCTCTGTAGCAGGCTTTCATGCGATCGATGTGGACTCTGGCTCGGTGTATGACCTCTACCTTCCAACACATGTAAGATACTCCAAAAAATTATATAAATGCCTCTGTTCTTTGGGCTGTGTTTTGGTGATGATCAGGTCTGCTGGTGTGCTGCATTTCAAAACGTGGGGTGAGAGAACAATTATTGTATGCCAGCTAATAGAAACCAACTTCTCACGTGCTGTCATAATAGTGAAGTTCTGTTGAAAGGCTTTTCTTAGATTTAGAATATCAGTTTTAATGGTATAATGTCAAAACGTCTGCTGTATGTACAGTGCTACTTTTAACTGATTCGTCCTGGAAATCTAGGGCTTCTTTAAAGCATGCAAAGTCAAAATAATGCCTACGTGAATTAGGTACACAATCTGGTAGCGTGCTTTTCCATCTTGATAACAAGCTGATTACAATATCACTGAAATGAGCTGAAATTTGGCCTGTTTAAAAAGAATGTTGCAACGTGTTTAAATCTTGATCCACTCATCACTTTTCAGAAACTCAGCTTCCAGACAAAATAAATTTGCTGACTTTTTTTTTACTGGATATTTGTCTGTGAAATCGTTCCTTACATCCAAAGAATGCAGGATTTTCATAGTAGATTTTTTCAAGCAGAATTTGGCATGGTGTTGATTTCAGGTTTACGTGTTCATATTGCACAGTGTACCTGTTTGCTGATGTTGACTGCTGAAAAGCAGCTTAAGGTAATTCCTCTGTAGAACTGAAGGACTGGTATGGAGCTGTCCAGCATGAAGTCTGTGCTCTGTTTTTGGTTTTTGTTTGTCAGGGTCTTTTTGCTGACGTTATTTTTTTAGCTGTTCTAGATACTTCATTTCAAAGTTGCAAGTCCTAAAAGCCACAGAAGTGTAAGGGGGTTAAGTCCAAAAAGCGAGCAGGTTTCCATGGCTCCGGTCTGATGGGAGACTCCTGGCAGGGGAACTTCTGTGCTCGCCTGGAAACTTCCCTGAAGTCAACAGAGCTCCATAGGACAGGCAGTTAGCTGCTGGGTGTATCCCATTTACACGTGTCCTGAGGCAGCATGACCTCCAGCAACACTCAGGAGGTTGGAAGAGCTGTCCCCTGGACATTGCAGCCGGTGCTCTGGACCCTTTTAGTTTTTGTTACATGCACAACCCCCAGCCCAGTCTTCTCAAACCAGATGCAACCCTATGCCTCCTGGCAAGCCGCTTGATCACCCCGCCCACCCTGGCAAGGGACAGCCTACAAATCCTGTCCCAGCTGTGCTTCTGATGGCCGTTGTGTTTGAGTATGATTGTTTATAAACTTCTCTTAATTAAAAAGTAACTTCTCAATTAAAAAGCAACTTTTCCAGCTGTTCAGAGCAGTCTGCTGAATCACCTGCTAAAAGCTGGTGCTGTTTTTTTTAAGGGACTTAATATTTGTCTTGTGAGATGGCTTATTTAATCCAGCAATTTGCGGCTTTCTTAACTATGCAACCTTGGAAAATTCACATCCGTTTATAAATCTACGCCTGATGCCTGTATGCCATCCCTGCAGTTGGCTGCTAAGGGAGCTGAATAATGACTTGTCAAAAAGCTCAGCAGCATATTTGCAGAAGATGGGAAAGGCAAAGAAAAGAATGAACCTTCTTAGAGGCTCCAGTTTTTCAACAGGCTGCAGATATAATTACGTACATGATGAGAGAGATTTCCCAGGTGAATGTGCTGAAGATGTGGGGCAGCTTTAAGGCTGGCTCCATTCGTGCGTGCTCTTCAACCAAAAGTTGTTAGCAGGTACTAAAAATATATTTTCCCTTTAGAATTTTAGACCTGAAATAAATTTGCTGCTACAGTAGGTCTGTCCTTTTCAGTATTTTATTATTTCAAAGAGCATCTGATAGACTGGATAATTCTCTCAAGGAGCTTTGTAGGGGCAACAGACCGGACTTCAACAGGCTGACTTCAGATACTCTTGCTTTCTGGTAGCCTCCTTTCCTGGTTCCCCACCTCTTCCTCCATCTCTTACCTGCTTCCATCGCTCATGCGAGCACCAAGGCAACGCATTAAAATTGCTCTGCGGCTCTGGATCCCCATCCTAGTGTTACGGATAGTTGTTGCGGAGGCACGGAGTCCAGTGGTTGGCCTGGGGGTGTTCGGTTTGGCAAGTACAGCTTCGGTGCTTCGTTAGTGTGCGTTGTGCCCTGACGGCATGTGTCACTGTGTGTGCCTGCAGAAAGCAGATCTGTGCGTCGCTGGCTTGTGAAAATGATGCAGAAACTCTAGTTGTGTGCTTCTTATTTAAAAAAAAAAAAAAAATCATTGTAGTGGTTTCATTTACTATTTAATTACCATCCTGTTTTGAGTAGTGCTTAAAAAAAAAAAAAAAAAACGAATGTTTTCTTATTGATTTTAATGCTTCCCTTGTTTTTCTTTCAAAAATGCCTTCATAAAACCCCACCTTCATAGTTGTATGCTTAGACTTTTTGTCACTTGGGACATACATTGGCTTCTGGGAGAGACTGTAGTGCACGGAACGGCTGGGAAAATAACTGGTGTAGCAGCCTGTGCGTGGTGGCATGCAGAACGTGTGTGCTGAGCAGCACGTACCGGGGGAACCATTCCTGGTGAGGAATGTGGGAAGTGAAGGATGCAGAGTAGTTTGTGCTTGAAAGGTCCAGGTAACATATCAGCTTGCTGTAAATATTGTTAAATGTACAAGTGTTTTGGCTTGACTGGAATAGGGAAATATGGAAAGTGAAAGCACTGATTTCCTGTAGTGTGGAAGCCTTTGTCCTTCCTCCGTCTTCTGAAGTAACTGTGAATTCAGATGTCTCTCACCTTCCTTCTGTCTGTATAATGCAGGCGTTCTCTGAATGAATGCAAAAATGTTCTTGTGTTTCACTGGCTCCATGGCTTCTTGAAACTGATTATTTCTGGTAAATATAAAGTGAAATGTTGAACATAGATCTGTTAGCAAACTTACTGTAATAGGGGGAAGGAGGGGAGAAAACCCATTCCACAGGCTAGCTAGCAAGCTCTACAGCTTTTCTGCAAACAGGTGTTCCTTTCACTTCCCATGAGCTAGTTCTTTGTATTGCTTTGCCAAGCTAGTTAGATTGATGGAAGCACTACAATTGCAGTCCATTTTCTGATGTAAATCTTAGTAAACTATGCTTCTAGATCCAGGGAACTATTCGCCCACATGCCATTATCATCCTCCCGAACACCAGCGGAATGGAACTGCTGCTCGCCTATGAAGATGAAGGCATCTACATTGATATATATGGGCATTTCACAAAGGAAACTGTTTTACAGTGGGGAGAAATGCCAGCATCTGTAGGTATGTATGAAAAATTGCACTTCGGTAAATGTAAGATTCTGCTGCATGAAACCTGACTTCTTTATGAGGTTTTCATCTACACAGAAGTGATTGTATGGCACAAAAAGCAAGTTCTGAGCAAACCAGGCATCTTAAGAGTAAAGACATCGCCGTATGTTTATGTTGAGACAGCCAGTGATTGTGGTAGGGTCTTTGTGTTTGGATCACGGAGTCTGTGTTCTGGTCACGCTGTTCGTGGATCATACCTGTACTGTGCAGCTGAGCTCCCCTGAGCTGCACTGCGAGTCTGCCACAGGTTTCCCCAGGGAGAATGATGGGAGTTACAGAAACAGGACAGGGGATCATGATCTCTACTTTGACTGTTAGTCCACAGCATTTCATGTAAAAATTCACAGCCGTAGAAAGGCGAGCTATTGAAGAGGTCTGTAACCGCTGTCAAGTGGCCCCTTAGTTCTATCTTGTTAAATTCACAGCACAGGGTGTTTATAAGAGGTTCCCCATTTCTCTATGTTTGCAGTGGCTTTGTAGGAGATTCTCACTGTATTGCAGCCAGGACAGCTGTTTGTTTCACCTTCTCCATGGGGCTTCCCATTAACAGTGTCAGGAAAACCAAGAACAACACAAGCAATTTTTTGTTTTAATCAGTTGTTGCTTTTAATTTCTTTTCTGGCTCACCCCTGTTCTTCTGTATCTTAAAGCAAACATGCAAACAAACAACAAAAGCCCAAGACATTTAGATTGTTCAAAAGCAAATTATTAGCTTGGCAGAAACTGGATGGCATAGTGAAAAATCAAGAGTGTTCACATTCCTCCTTCCACTTCTAGTTGGACAATTTTAGGAAAAGTCAATTAAAATCAGTAGAGTAACAAACACCCCTGAGTAAATACAAGGTCTGTCATTTGCGGAGTTTTCCACAGTACTGAGAGCATGAAACCAACCACTGGAACACAGATTGCTATGAGGGAACTTGTATTTTTTGCACTGTTGTAATAAAATTCAGCAACGAAACTGCTTCAGTCCAAGGAGTGAGGTATGCAGTTACAAGTAACTGCGTAGTGTTGAGTTCCCTCCACGACACACACCGAGCTCTGCTTTCAGCCCACATCTGGAGCTGCAGTGCATAATTGAAATCAATCAAGTCAATTCTCTTTTCATATCAATCTCTGATAGTCCTTGATATGTTGAGATTTTACATCCCCTCCGAATTCATGTTAGGCATGCCGTAAGAAATGATCGATAATCAAAGCGCAATTACTGATGAAGGGTAGGCGGAGTCCTAACGAGCGGTACTGAACATAGCTGGAAGCTGCACTGGAGGACGTTACCTGAAGGAGACAGCTTTCCAGACCAGCTTCGTCACGGGAGGTGCTTCCTTAGGCCCTAATACAAGTAGCAAGGCTGGTCTCTGTTACTAGATAAGGTGTTTCAAAGACAAGCTGATAAATAAGGAAGAAGGGCTTTTTTACATCCTGCTTTAGAAAGGGAAATGGTGCAAGAATGATTGCATGCATTTATGACTCCTACTTAGAAATCTGCAGTTTGTGACACTGGGCCATGGTTGCCCTCAGAGTGTTTTCCCTTAGTCTGGACAGTTTGCAGGAATGCCTCAGGAGGGGACCAGAAGGAGCTTACGTCCTTTTCACTGACATTGGTGGAATTACTGAACCATTGGACCCATTGCAGTGTGAGATAGGTCTGCAAAGCATTCTTGTGCCTGCGAATCACACTGCCTTACCTTCAGGAGAAATTGCCTTGCACATATCCAGAAATTATTTTGAAATAAAACTTTTGTAGTTGGTAGGAGTACCTTGACTACTAAATAAATAAATGAATAAAACCCTTGTATTATAATTGAGAGATTTAGGGCAGGGAAGCTAAATATGGCTTACTCTCACAATCTTTAACTTGGGACCTCGATGACCTACCTGTTAATAAGAAATTGGAGAGAGGAAAATCAAATCCACTGGGAAATTAAAATTGTAGAAGTACTCTATCCACATTTAATCTGAAAGACATTTCATATATGTAGGGCTAAATACAAATAGAGCTGTTATGTTTTCTTTCTATAAAACAAGATTGGAAAAGTGTTTAAGAAACATCAAGTTAATGAGATTTGAGAGCACCTTTTGCCCTTTTGTGTGAGTAGTGAATTATTTACAGCATGTCTTGGGGGGCTGGCACAAAACTGGATATTCCCCAAGAGTGGGGAACCAATAAAGGTCCCGATTTCCTTTGCTATGTACGTATTACAAGCAAAAAGGACTTTATGTGGAGAAACAGCGTTACCAAACGCTGGTTGTATTACTGCATCAGCGCTCTATGGATGTACTCATCAGTTCTAGAAATACTTGCTGTCCAACTCATGCTCAGAAAATACCTGCTTGTGTCTGAGTGATTCTTGTTGGTCAGATCTCCTGTCCAGTTTTTCCTGCAAACAAACAAGCAGCCTCTCACCCTAAACACGTTTCTGGCCTGGGTAACAGACTGGAATAACTGCAGAAGTGAGGAACAGCTGAGAGCAGATGTGCTTGGGAACACAGATGTGTGTAAACACATGCATTTCGACAAAATTAAGATTCCTAGCCACAAATTTATTTAGTCCTCGCTCTTTTTGGGGTGTTTGTCCAGGTACAAAAAAAATACCCACTTCTATCCAGGTAATGCAAATAACAGCAGTAAAACTATTTAACAGAATTGCACAAGAGAAGTTTCTGTCTCCTTCCTTTGTCTTCCTCCTCAGAATTGCATAACCTTTGGGCAGTGACTTTGAAGCATGGGCATGAGTACCTGCCAGTAGCTAATCAGTCAGTAGCTATTAATAGTCAATAGCCAGTCCCTATTCAGTGGTCAGCAGCATCACTGGAGAGCCTGACGGCTGGCTTTGAGGGAAACAAGCTTTCCTACATCGCAGAACACTGCTGGTATCTCTTTAGGTCATTTCCATTCCCAGCCATCAATGGACACATCTCTCTCCCATTAAAAAAAAGTAAAGAAATCTGACCCCCACCCCCAAAACCAAAACAAACAAAAAAACCCCACCCCGCTTTTCCCAAAGAGGAGGGAATTGAAAGAAGTCACGGTTTCACAGAGCACATGGGGTTTGACTGAAGGGCCAAAGAACGGTTCCTTAGAAGCAAAGAAGGACTCCATTTTAAGATCTTTATGCTAATAGCTGCTATCTTTTACTATCAGCAAAGTCAGTGGCAATTCTTCTTATAAAAGTTCATGCCAGCTGCATATTTGCCTGGAGCAATTTTCTCAAACGTGTAGAAAAGCAAAATTCAGTAAGTTTTTTGTGTTGAATTTCAGAGATGCACATACTGACTCTCTCCTAGAAGGAATTCAGTAAATTGTTGTACTCCACACAATGGAATTTGGGACTGTGACTTATGCCTGTGAAAGTGGGTCAGCATCTTTTAGTTCCTATTCAGTTTATTCATTTCAAACTTCCTGGTTTATTTGGAATCAGTTACCCAGGGAATTTTGGGAGGCTTTAATGTCAGGTTAAGCCAAACAACTGCCAGAAGGGATACCAGTGTGGAACAGAGAGATGGGTGGAAGAGAAGGTGCATTAAGGCCCTTTCCTGCCCTATTTCTGTAACAGTTACCAGAAAAGCCTGATTTTATGTTGTTTTGCTAACAGCTGGCCTGATTTTGCTCTCATGTGGAGATAAATTGGTAATAACTGCTCAGGGCGGTGAGTGAAATTCATTAGATCAGAAGAGGGATTTCTGAAGGGAAAAAAACTAGAAACAAAAGGGAAGCTTAAGAAGGGAAGTGAGATGACTGTAGCAATACTTGGGCTCCGTGACCCGACGTGCACTGCTCAGGCTGCGTCTGCCAGTGACGTGAGACCTCGTGGCAGCGGCACTTCATCGGAGCCGACGGCTGCCATGTGACTCAGGTATTTCTGTCACCTTGTCTGTCTTCCTCAGCCCTTGAAGCAGTCACTTCCATGAAAGGGGACTCTCCTCGGCCTCATGCTAAATCCACACTGTAAACAGGAAACATCACGTAGGCAGTCTTGCCCCCTTTTATGGCAATCTTAATGCTTTCATGATGTTGATCCCACTTCCTTAAACCAACTTTATGGTGTGTATTCTTTGATCTCCAGGGAGTAATGCCTGTACAAATGGTGTAATGAGAGCCACAGGTTCTGCACAACTGCAGGGCTTTTACATACACAGTGCTCTGAGCGGGGCAGGGGAGCCTCTGGCTTTGCTCCCCCACTGCAAGCGGTACTGGCACGTCGGTGTGAGCTGACATATACCTTTTCTGCTGAGCTGTCCAAAGGGCAAGAGCAGTTCACTCTGTCCAGGATTGCCAGAAACCAGTACCATCTTGCATTGTAATATAAACATACTTAAATGTTAACAGCTGGAAGCACAGAATATTTTTAATATAAAGTATACACTAATCTTTATACATGGACAGCCCCACAAATGGTATAGTGAGGTTTTTCTGTTGACATATAAGTCCACACATGCAATTTGAGAAAAATCTTCTGATTCTGCTATCAGAATGAGTTTTGTGCTAATGGTACTTGGACTGAAATTTGCCATTGTCCATTTGACAAGTTCTCGGTATATTGGCCAGCTAGCTGAACATCAGTGGCTGAAGTTGATAGATCTGTGTTATGGTGTTCTTATTGTAATGCTGCTTTGGAGGTCAGTGCTCACCTGAACACAGCAGTAGTGGCCCGGTCAGCCAGAGCTTTCTATCTTGGATGACCAAGAGGTTGCAGCATAGCCTGACTCAGCAGTTAGCAACAGCTGCAGGGATTATATCAAATGGAGACCTGCCAAAGGCATGGGTACAGCTGATACAGACATCGGGGACGGGCAGCTTGAGTGCCAGCTTCACAAGGTAGAAAAGATAAGATGGAGAATTACGAGTGGATTAGGTCTTTGATGTTGGACCTACATGCGAAACTGCGTGGCTACAGAATGTCTTCATACAGTTGTTTATACTGTATATAAACAATTATATATATATAATATTGGTTACACTTCCATTACTGTCCCACCCTCCAGAATCATTGCCCACCTGTGTGTGTTTGCTGTATTTAAACCTAGTTTTGAAAATGTTAACATGGTGTAAGTGGTGGCAAAAACAGCAGACGCATTTTCTTTACTTTGTGTGGTCTAAGCCTACTTTATTGCAAGGCTTGAAGAAGCAGACATTGCTTGCATTAAAAATGTAGGACAGGCAGGCACTGCCCACTGAAGCTAAAAACCACTCAGGCGCACGCTTTCCATCTAGATCATTCCAGAGCATCACAAATCTCAGACTAATCAAAAAACTATTCACAGCTGAACAAGAACAGTTTCTGAGTGTTGGCTATCTAGAGCATAAATAATGTGGGTTTTTTTGTGTTTTTTTTTTACCTTAGAAGCCAGTACATAAAATAATCAGAGGACTTCCATTGAAACTGTGCCTAATTTGCAATCTGTGGTGTTAACTCCTTCATCACTGTCCTGATTTCTCATCTAGTCGCCAGATTCAAAGGAACTATGCAGTAAGCTTCTGCAGTGCCGGAGTATCTTCCTTGGTTATGTGCAACGTCTTCAAAAACAAATGATGGGAAGACAGTAGCTAGGGACACCAAATGATCATGCCTTAGTCTCAGATTCAGAATTATTTAGGTTTCAGACTAACTCAAAACTCAGTGGTAAATAGCTAGCTTCCCGATGGATGAGTATAAAGAAGACGGTCAAAATTTTTCTTGGACACGCGCAGTGAAAGGATGAGACACAAAGCGGGCAGGAGCTGCAGGAAGGGAAATTACAATTAGATATTAGGAGATTGCTAACCATGAATGTCCTGATGCACTGTGGCAAGGGCACAGGGAGGTTGTGAAATAACCCATCAACACGTGCCTGCATAAGGCCCGCAGTAACCTTATCTGCAGGTACTTGTCCAGGGCTCAGTTACAGCCTGGCTTTGAGCAGGAGGCTGAACAGCTTTTCCCCACCTTCTGTGGTTCTAATACATACAGTGATGTGTGTTTAAGGTAAATGTAGAGTCCGGAATAAGTCTGGGAAGCTGAAATTCACCTGTTCCCAAGAATTTTTGTGTAAACTTAAAAGACGTGCAGAGTATATTGTTATCAAACAGAAGTGCTTCAGATCTGTATTAACAAGGCAAGAATCAGTCTTTCAGCTGTGAAATAGCAGCAGCCCACAGCTAATTTTCACAGCCTTATTAGCACCGATTTTTCATATCTGTAGTACAAATTAAAAAAAGAAAAAATAATTAAATGTTTGTAGGAAAAAGAAAGGTTCCAGTCTCCTAAGTGAACTAAAGAAGAGATGAACGAATCTCGCTGTGGTTACCTGAACACTGTGCTCTGTGCCCTCGTTCTTCTATAGGAGTTAAAACAAAGGGCTAGAATGTACAGCTAGAATGGAGCCATCAGAAATACTAAGAAATAGAATTACAGAAAAGGAAAAATAGAAAAAAATGCTTACAATTAGAACACTTAGAAATACTGGTCCAAATTGCTTTTCAAACACTAAAAGGAATTCGAAAGGAAAACAGACGTAGTGCTGCTAAATCCCAGAAGCTGTGGCGCAGCCAGCCTGCAGCCCTGGTACTGAAACTAGCACTGCATCCCAGCTGTGATCAGACTCTCACAAATGACTGTGTCTGCACTGGGGGTTCGGTTCTGTGAAGAATTCTTGCAGGGGATTAATTACTAGTGTGCAGAGAGTAACAGGCGAGTATGCTGTTGTCATTTTTTTTTTTAACTTACTGAATCCTTTTTTTTTGTTCTTATAGCTTACCTTCAGTCTAATCAGGTCATGGGCTGGGGAGAGAAGGCAATTGAATTGCGCTCTGTGGAAACAGGAAATCTGGAAGGAGTATTTATGCACAAGAAAGCGCAGAAGCTAAAATTTCTATGTGAAAGAAATGACAAGGTACAGAGATGGCTACAGTGTGCTGATTGAACAAAAATGAGTAATTGTCAACTGTAAGACTAAGACCATTTATTTTTTTTAACTGTGTCCTTACACTGGTTATTTCTTACCTTAGAGTAACTTTCACAGCCAAAGCGAATGCGGACAGCGAATTCACAAAGCAGTCACCATGAATAGTCCACACACAGCCCTACTTCACCCAGAAATGTTACAACTCCTATTCCACATAGCCTGAACTGATTTCAGAGGTGATGGCAAATACAGACATCTTAAACTGGGCAGAGCCCAGCGCTGCCAGCACAGTGTATTGGGCTGGTGAGCCAGCTCTGACAGTGCCTGGACACGGGACCGCTCTCCTGGGCTGCTGAAATTACATACAATTCAGAGCAGCCGTCAAGGTCAACACAAACATAACAAAACAACAACAGCAAAAAGCACAACCAAAAAGACAAAACACTCCCAGATATCGCAGGCACTACAGTATGGATAATCAGGTCTGATTTCTTGCATGTGGCATCGCACTGCTTGATAAATGTTCTCTGAGACCTGTTTGGTCCCACTGATGCGTTTAAAAAAGTGAGTCCCCCAAACTGTTTAGATTAATTGCTTTAAAACGTGTTCTTGTGACTTTCCACATAGAAATACATCAAAAATATATCCCAGATGTAGCACAAGCACTGTTTCACTTTTAAAAGTTTCTCACGGAATCAGAATTGAGTTGTGATTTATATCCTTGTACTTGAGGCTTCTCAGATTTCCTGTATGGGTAAAAATATTCCTGTAAATGCAAACTGACAGTAGCCTGTCTCTTTTTTCCTCTTTCCAGGTGTTCTTTGCGTCTGTACAGTCAGGAGGCAGCAGTCAAATTTACTTTATGACTCTTGGTCAAAATGCGCTATTCAACTGGTAAACCACATCAAAATGAAGGATGCTTTGAAATCCCCTGTAGCTAGCAGTCAAAAATGCTTGGAGGTAATATATAAGGATTTGCACTTTCTACCTACAAAAATCTTGTTGTTGTTATCAAATTCATATTCTTTTGGTTCATCAAAATATTGCAAACATTTAGCTTGTCTTCTCAGACATGTTGCAAGCAAAGGCTGCATTCACAGTGTTCAGAGAGAGCAAATGTGAGGAGGAATGTAGCCAATGTCACAAGCTCCTGTACTCTGACGAGCGTGCTGTTCATTTTACTACAGATAACGCAATACTATCATCTGGAACTGAAGTCTCTTTCTGTTTTGGACAGCAACACCTAGACATAGATATAAAAACACAAACCAGTTGGATGGCAAATCGGAATCTTTTTAAATTGTTTTTTGGCTTGTTATGCATTTTAAGCAAGTGATCACTGTTTCACCAAGACTCGCTTGGCTGAGTCTTGCAGTCAGCGAAAGAGCAGCTGCTCACAGAGGGGCCTGACGCGGGTCCGGACGCTGTGGGATGCAGTCCTGTGGCAGGGCGAGCAGGTGCTTTTCTCTGCCAAGTTGTCAACGCAGCCACTTGTAAGTATGTGCCCCTTGTAGATGTTACCAGGTGCAGGGGTGTTTCTCTCAGGGCTGGATGCCTGAGCCAATAGACACGGTTACTGTAGAACGCATTTGCAAAAGCAGTTTAAATAGTTTGTCAAAATCGTATGCGCATTACAGACCTGAACTTGCAACTTTTGACTCAAACATGGGACCCACGCTCATGTGAGTTGACCTGAAGGCACTGCCTGTGTATGTAAGGCCACAGGATCAGGCACCATCTTTTCTTTCCTTCTTGCTCTTTCAGCAAAAAGTCTTCATGTATTTGTATGTAAATATAATCTTTCCAAAATGGATATTAACAAATGTATTCTGAATATAGTTATGAAAATATCCAAAGAGTTAATCTATTATGAAGAAAAAATAGAAATAATTTCAAGTGCTTTCTATGCCAATTGCATCTAAATAAAGCTGCATCCACGAGTGTTACTGGTGCCAGTGTTTCTGCATAAACTTTGTTCTCAGGGGCATGTAACTTGGCCATAAAACTATACATTCTGTGATTTAATGGTAGGGTTTGATGTAATCATCATTAAGCTGATTTTTTGATACGCTTTGCAAATGTTAAAGCATCAAATGTAACACAGAAGAGCTTGGTCAAGACATGATACGGTATGGATGACACTGGGGGCAAAAGTGACATTGACAGCCACAGTGTTTGGAAATAGGGTTTTTTTACTTGAAATATGCAACACTGAAAGGTGCAGGGAAAGTGTATTGAAATATCTGTGGTTGTCTACCTCAAGGAGTATGATACAAAATTTACTAAGAAGGGGAGAAGTTGTTAAAACTGGTGGCTGTTTTGTCCAGCGTGTCAGGTTAGGGCGGCGTTAGCAGGCATCTGGTGACCGACTGGTGCTCAGATGGCAGCCGCCGGCTCCAGGACTGGTGGCCTTGGAGGAAACCTCAGCAGGGAGGGCCCTGCAGTGGCCCCTCAGCTGCTGCAGGCAGGTGGGAGACGCCTGCACCACTGCTTGTCTGTGTTCTTCGGTTACGCGGAAGACTGCACTCTCCAAAGTGATTAGCCTAGCACTTTTCATGAGCACTAGCTTACCTCAACAGGTAGAGTGTTTTTTTATGAAGTACTTTCCTCTTAAATGTTTAAACTTACAGAAGCCTAAGTCATACTAAAATATATGTGCAGTTACATGTTCAAAAACAAACTTAAATTCATGCAAGTAATCAGCTTGTGTGCAGATGTAAAACCTGAGTGCTATGCTGTGCGGGGCAAAGCCGTGTGAAAGCAGTCTCTGTCTGTCATGTTCCTACCTGCTGTCCATGCTAGGGCTGGGACAAGTGAATAAAACAGACATATTTTCACCTGGCTTGGCTTCCTATGCTACTGAGCAGCGAGCTGATTTTGTTCAACTCTTACAAAAAAACAAACAGCAAAACAATCAATCAGAAATAAAGTTTACTTGCTTTTACTTCAAATAAAAAGTCTAAGAAACTGTGAAGAAAGAACGCCTTTCCTTTTATACCCAGTGGGTGTGCAAAATTTCCTTGCAAAACTGCTCTCGCTAGAAGCAATCAGTGACCTAGGCTGCTCTACAATATTTTTTAAAGAAGTGTGCTTATCATAGCAGCCTCTGCATCACAGAGGAGGCATGTGAATCTCTCCCTCCCCTCCCATTTTGGCATCAACAGGTAGGAGGCAGACGTGTTTGATGCTAGGCACTAGCTGAAAAGGATTTCACAGAGAACAGTGGGAATTTAGATTGGGTGGCACCCAGAGATTAAAGAGGTGAAATGTCCTGAAACTTGTTAAACATTAACAGAAAGGTGTAACAGTAAGAGGATGTTCTGTACAGATATTTAGCTCGGTAGCAAGGAAAAAACAAAGTGAGTTAGAGAGAGGGAATGTGTTCTACCACGTTAAGAGGTAAATCTCTCATTCTGCTTCCTTCTGTTAGTTCTCATTACTTTTGAGCTATGATTCAAGTCAGTGGGTTGGATTTTCAGCTGTTACTTTGCAAGTAAAACCACTGGATTATTGAGGTTACATCCATGTGTAAATGTGGAAAGAGTTGGGACCTTAGAGGTGAGTGCTTTTAAAGGATTCAGAAGTGGTATTCCAAATAGTAATGGCAGTTGGGTGTAACAAGGAGAAGAATGTGGCATTTTCTCTTTATCAGAGAGAAAATCGGAGTGGGTGAAGATGAGAAAGATTCCAGAGATGTTGAGAAGAGTGACTGAAGAGAGAGCGTAAGTGACTGAAGAGGAGGGAAAAGCTGAAGGAAATAAAGAGGAGTAGCCAAAGGGAGGCAGTGGATGTCTGGAACAGTGTATTGCTGTAGGAGGAATGAAACAAGGTTAAGAAAGGTTACAGAAAGTAACCAAGAAATGGGAAGGTATCCGGACTGACAGTGGTCTGAGCGCTGAAGGACAGTGTTTGGAGTAACTGTCCAGCTCAAAGCAAAAGTTCAAAAGCTGAAGAAAAAATTGCAGAGACCCAAGGTTTTCCTGACAATAAATTTAACTATGCAAAATTTGTGTCAGGTTTTTAGTTTCATTTTGTGATGAGCTCCTTTAGCTATATCCTTTCAGTGACTTTTAAAACCAAGGAATGAACTGCTGAACTGAGTATGGTTTTCCAGTAATGTCACTTTCTTTACAGTTCCGTACGTTTCTCACAGTTCTGTACCAGTATCGACTTGGTCCATGCAGTGTTCTAACAGCAGGTGGTGCTCCTCACATTGCATTTGCCCAAACAAGTCTGCACTAATACTGCATCAAGACAGTACTGTGTGTGCCTGCTTTAATGTTAAGAATGCTGAACTCTGTTCTGCTGCCTGAACCTTGACATATGACTTTAAAACCAGGGAACAATGCAAGCTATGTACTGTACATTATATATATGTGGGGTTTTTTGTTCCCTAATGTTTAAATTGTACAACTGAAACTAATAAAAATGCTCTGAAAAATCAAAACTAATATTGTCCTTGTAAAACTCTGTTATATTGACACAAGCTATTGTAGAAGTTAGAGAGCTTTGTTGGTTTGTTTTCCAAATCCACTGAGTATACCTACAGAAATAACCGCATGCACCAGGACAGGCTGGGGGATGAGCTGCTGGAGAGGAGCTCTGCAGAGAGGGACCTGGGGGTCCTGGTGGACAACAGGTTGGCCATGAGCCAGCAGGGTGCCCTGGGGGCCAAGAAGGCCAATGGGATCCTGGGNAGGAAGTTCCACACCAATATGCACAAGAACTTCTTCACGGTGCGGGTGACGGAGCCCTGGCACAGGCTGCCCAGGGAGGTGTGCAGTCTCCTTCCCTGGAGATATTCCAGACCCGCCTGGACGCCCACCTGTGTGACCTGCTGTAGGGAGCTGCTCTGGCAGGGGGGTTGGACTCAATGATCTCTCGAGGTCCCTTCCAGCCCCTACAGTTCTGTGATTCTGTGAAATGCCTGGCTCTTCCTGCCTGTATCTGCCCCCAGAGAAAAAACAATATACTTCCTTGGAGTGGGTAAGGATGTTGAAGTGACGGTGAGAGTTCAGACTCCACAGAATGGAAGGGTGACAGCCAGCACTGTGCTGCGTGTGCTGCTAATGAGCTTTAAAAGTGAGTCTCTGTGCTTCTGCCTTTCTCTTTGCACACATGCCCAGTGGAACTGGAAACAACGGCTTACAGATATTTGGCCCTGCAAGGACTGGATTTAGGAATGTTTCTCAGCCTGAATGACTGTTTAGTCCATTCACTTTTTTTAGGTGTGCTCAAATATTCTTTGTTGTAGCATTTAAAATTGACTGCTTTACCTAATGTGGGATGTGGTAACACACTGTAGGTCTACCAGTTCGAGTGCACATTAGCAAAGTTTCTATTTATGCCCATGCTGGAGTTGGAAAAGGCAGAAAGGAGAATTCTCTGAAATTTTTAAAATGAAGGTGAGTGTCTTTCACCTATGTTTTCTCTCTTGAAAGCTAGCAGAACATGTTGTTTCAAGCATTCAGTATACGGAGTGGGCTCTGTGTTGTAAGTTTAAAGATATCATGGTTGCTTGATTGGACAGATAGTTTATAGCCAGTCATCACTGTTCTTACCAGCAAGTTATTTCAGAGCTTCACTCAGACAGTACACAATTCTTCCACACCAGTAACTCCAAATGAGTTTCACTCCCCAGCACAAGAAGAAACATATCAGCCTTGAGTTCCAGTACTACTCTGCTTGAACTAGTGCTTCTCTCTGCTTTTTGTTTACCTCCTTCAAAATTGGGAAGAATTCTGGATTCCTCCTTTGCACGGGATTCAATTCTGCACCAATAATTGCTGTAACAGAAGTACAGTGATCATTTATGCATTTTTAGTGGATTGGGAGATGTCATTAATGCTGTGAAAAGACACATCTTGAAATAAAAAAAGAATTTTTTTTCTAGAACCAGTGTGAAAAGCCTCGCACTCAGCTGCAGATAAGCATAAAGACTTCCAGGTGAGGACCCAAGGGTTCACTCTTTGGAGGTAATCCTGTATCGTCTTCTGAATGTAGCTTAACTGTCACCTTGGCAAAGGTTAGCAACACACAGTGAGAAGTGCTGATTTTAAGAAAGACCCTCTTTTTCCCCTTGTTTTTAATTGTC